>JAQGBT010000807.1:0-41694 GCA_034698585.1 Disparrhopalites patrizii | reverse complement strand
AGGAGAAGAGGAGAAGAGGAGAAGAGGAGAAGAGGAGAAGAGGAGAAGAGGAGAAGAGGAGAAGAGGAGAAGAGGCCGTAAATCATGAGATGGCTCTGATTGTGAGTACAATTCCGCAGTCTTCCATCATAGGAAAAGGCTCTTTGTTTCTAATTCCACTTCTCTCGCGACTTCCGCCAGCCAGAGTCTTGCGAGGGCAGCGAATCCCAAGTAGCCAGCATGAGCAGATAGCATCCCTATTATTGTGTAGATACATATTCTGTCTCCTCATATGCTTTGGCTACATCCATAATGTATGGCAAGAGTGACTGAGTTGGATTCATGTTCTAGCAACGATCGGGCCCAGTTTTGTGCAATCCTATAAAATATGGAAAATCACTTAAAGGCACTTCTACACACTTCTCGCTTTCTTCCAGCGCTTTCTCCAGAGCCCACCAGTTTTTCACCTTCTCCAGCTTGGAAGGAAATGTAATCAGTGTCCCGGTCTTGGTTTACTCACTCTTCCAGCTTTCTACAGCACTTTCTGCGGATTTGATTTCCCTGATACTACAATGACACTTTAGTATATCATGCGCATGCGGAGATAACCCTTTTTGACGAGATATGTTTTGAAATAGATAATTATAATTAATTAAATGTGAGTTTGACAGGGTCAAGTTGAAAATGTTCAAAAACTGTTGTCATGATTTCTCTCCTGGAACTGTGAGAATTGCGCTATCAACGGAGCCCTGGCCCAGAAGAAGAATGGATTAAAATGAATTAGAGAAGCACGAGAAAGAGCTGATTTTGTCCAGGTTCAGTTCCTTTCTTTCTTCAGTTCTTTTCTTACTCTCTCCGTGACAAGATGATACGAGAATCGCAAAGGAAGATGTAATAAATAGGATGGAGGAGGTTAATCACAATTTGCTTTTTAGCTGCTGAGAAAGGCCTGCGACTTTTTTGTTCGAGGGTGATGATGCCGGCAGAAAATAAAAAGAGAGAAAGTGCCAAAGAAGAAAGAAGATGAGAAAGTGCGCGGAGGGAGAAAGTGAGGAATAAGTGAAAGTGAAAATGTTGGAGGAGAATAGGAGAGGAGGACGGAAGTGAGAGAGAATGGAATTACGCTGACGCTGACACAGCTCTAAAAATACTCTTTGATAGGATCGAGAAAGTCCTCTTTTACCGCTTGGCACTTTCTCCTGGGAAGGATGAGCCTGGAGTAACATATTGACTTTCCTGGCATAATGTCTCCACCCGGAATTCTCGCCATCCTAGAATCATCCGCAATCTTCTGCATCCGACAAAACCAAGACGGCCTATCCCCATCTAATCCATTATACCACATAATAGCGAAGCATAATGCATGTCCTCCATACACCACGCATTTGTCTCACACGCTCCTATAACCAGATATAGAATGCTATACCCGCAATTGCCTATGAACACTCACTCCCGCCCACTTTTATATACTTACAAGCTTGCCAACTGGAGCAATGTAACAAAATGTTGTCCTGGTCTTTTTTCTTATTCCTTATTTACGATCGCGTTTCACAATCGCATCACAATCACTCCATCATCCTTTCGCTCTTAATTCTCAATCTAAGTGGGAACTTTCAGTAATTCCTTTTTTCAAGCAAATAATCGTATCCTCCTTTTCTCTATTTTTACAGATTTTCAAAATCGAGATCCGAGCAGCTTTTACACTTGGCACCTCGTACTTGTGTGTTAGTTGGACCTCGTTTGCTTATAAACAGTTAAACTGAACTATGTTTGTCTGCTCTATGATGTACGTAGACCTGCAAGAAAGGACCTGCAAGAAAACAGGAATGAAAGTTGGGTGGTTGGAAAGAAAATGTGCTGGTTTCACCGGAATCCTTCTGCTGTCCCTAGCTCCCTATTCTTATCTGCTCAGCCCTTTCATCCCTCTTTGTTTCACTTTATCTTATTGCCACTTTCTTTGTCTTTCCTCGGCTTCCTTCACCTCGTCTTTCTTGCACTTCCGCTCCCTCACTTTATTTCCATATACATACCTACATTGCATCTGCTCTAGTTGTACGGCCGACAAAGAATATCATCTTGTTCCCTCGGAAGAAGAAACACCATCGGGATTCGGGTAAAGAGGGCTAGGGTGGGAAAGGGGAGAGGCGGGATGATAGAGAAAGGGTGGGATAAAGTGGAAGATGAACAACGCCCGGGGAAGGTAATAGATCTTGTGGGCAAATTTCATCCTTTTCACAGCCTTTCTTCAATGAATACAAATGAGCAGGCCAGAAAATGAGAAGAACTGCGGTTTTCATGTAAAAATCAATAAATGTTTTTTTGGTTCCTCCTGCCAAACACCGCCAAAGCGAATACATTGTCCCTACATCACCACTTTTCCCTCTCCCCGGCCTGCACACCTTCCATCTCTTCAGCTCTTCTTCGAACCGTCCCACAGAGAAACGTGGATAAATGAAGGAGGGATTGACTTAGGTGGAAAAGAGGAGGAAAGGAGCCCTGAACAATACGAGGATCATTATAGGAGCAATATGCAATAATGCTCTACCCGTCATCCCCAAAGCAAGAGCCTTTTTCCATCAAAAGCTATCTCCAATTACTCAACGAGAAAAGGGAAATTTCATTTTCTGGAGGTGATTTTTTTATTTTCCCCAGAATTCAATTACGTCCATTTTATCCGCCCTGCATATGACGCACGTCCCTGTATCTACATTTATTCCCAGTTAAACGCTTTCTCCTTTATGCCGCCACGTGAAATTTCCCATTACAGACAGGTTGCCATTTATGGGGATGCTTCAAATGGCTGTCTATCCAAATATTTATTTCGCACCCCTTTGATCTCTCACCACCCCGGATTGGCTCATTGCAAGCCTCCCAAGAATTTTGCCAGCTATTCACTCCTTTGAGAGTTTTGCCTGCGAACGTTGGGGTGATCTCCAAACTGGGAGATGAAGAAACGGAAGGGCGGCAGGAAAAGCCCTGGGGAGGACAAAGCTTTTGCGAGAGAGGAGCTTAATTAGCCGCATTTTCTCTCACACTCATTTTAGTGAGGTGCTACATTTCCTCCACGATTTTGACAGTGCCAGGTTATTTACGTATTTGGTTTTGCAAAACTGGCAAAGTTCATACTTCCCCTTTTGGCGGCGTGGACAAGGACGGGGCTGTAAACCTCACAAGGGAATCACACTGCCGTCATCCTTTCAATCCCCGCTTTGCAGTAACGATTTCTTCTCGTTTCCTGTTTCCACTAGCCCAGAATATTCCATTTGGTATGAGATAACTAGGTCGTGGACATTTACAGATGTTTGAGTATCTACCAACTATAAGTGAAAAGGGACAAGTGTGCGGGGGGATGGAGGCATCCTGCGCACCTTCCTGGTTCAGAAATTGTGGCTGGGAGCGAAGGGGGGCGGCGTGAGGTCTGTTCGCCTCTGTCAATATCCGCCACGTGAAACTTGTTGCCTCTCCATTGCTTTCTCTCTTGCTCCTCCCCTCTGCCTTTCCATTCTTACGGCTTCTCACTCAATCTTTGTCCTTTCCTCTCTCACTTTTCCCGTTACTCACCCTTGATTTTATGCGTGACGCTTTCTGTCGGAGGAGCAATGGGCTCTCACCTTACTCTCGCTCTTCTTTACATATTTCACTTTCACTGCCTTTCTCTTCCTCCGTGAGCCCACATTTCTCCCTTGTCCTTCACTCTCCCAGTTTAACCTGGCGAATTTGCAAGCGTAGAAATCTCGTAAGAAATGCCATTTGGTAATGACCAGGAGTGTATCTATGTGTATATCTATAATAGTTAGACAATCTCCAGGAAAGTCTTTTGCTTCATCTCGTGGAGCGTGGGAAAATTGTCGACTTTCTCGCAGTGAGTCTTAAGGAGAGGCAAAGAGAAAAATGGGATTGTTTACAGTCTCGGCGGTCTTCTGTGGCTTTTCTGGAGGCACGAGATGTTAGTGGTAATGGCTCTTGCCTTGGCCAACTCAGAGTGTTTGTGTTTGCGATAAACTTTGAACGTACATGAGGGAGAAAGTACTCAAATAAATTGAATATTGGTCCAAGCGCTCCTTCTCTTCCCCAAATTTCCACGAGTGCTTTTCCATGCTTTTTTCTCGCTCTTTCTAACTTCCAGGATTTTGAGGTCAGAAACTGTACGTACACGAACTATACATATATCTATACATATGTAGATATATATTCGAACTGCAAAAAGGTTTCTCTTGGCTCGAGTATCTCTATTTTTTTCCACCTTCTTCCAATTCATTTACCTCATGCTAAATGCAGGTCATAGTTTGTGGGATTTTTAAGGGTAAGTAAAACACAGGAAAAAGTGGGAGAATTCCTGAGAAATTCCTTTCTGATTAAATTACTCACTGGCTGCGTAAGTAATTGGGCTGATGGAAGAGCTCCGTTTATGCAATACATATTTATCTGCACACTCAACATTTTATTAAAGCAAAACTCGTACCTCCATTCCAATCTTTCTATTGTAATTACTTCCAAACATATTGTCTATTAAAGTAATCCTATTTCAGCGAAAACGTTCTCTCGGAAAATTATTAACACATTTGTTTTATAATGGTCTTGCTGGAAGTCTCGGGGGAAATAAATACAGAAAATGCAATAGAAACGTAGACAGTACACCTTTTTCCAATTCAAAAAACTGAAGACAATGCAACGAAAAAACACTACCTGATGTCAAACATAGATAAACAAGAGGTAAATCCGGGTGTAAAAATAGACAAGGAAACATTTGAACCAAAGGAGAGGCTCGGGGTAATTTGGCTAATGGGGACGAAGCTGATCCTTGTCGAGTGTTTGTCCTCAACTCTGGCCCGGAGAGTCGTCGAGAAACAAATGCAAAAACACTT
Organism: Disparrhopalites patrizii; assembly: GCA_034698585.1. NCBI lineage: Eukaryota > Metazoa > Arthropoda > Collembola > Symphypleona > Sminthuridae > Disparrhopalites > Disparrhopalites patrizii. The sequence continues at coordinate 36,850 of JAQGBT010000807.1, read as the reverse complement.
GATCCGTCGTTTTTGTTTCAACAATTCCGGCTGTGTTTCAAAAAAGAGGAAAGAAAACATCGGAAAAAAGAGCTCAACCGGAAAATCTCTATTCTGACGGGAATTATCGCGTACAAGCCACGGCTTTTTATCATCATCACCCTGATCGCGTCGTAAAAAGCGAAAAAAGTGGAAGGAAGAGACGGCAAGATATTGCTAGGGCGGAGGCGAGAGGAAGACAAGAGAGAATTGGTAAGGGAGAGCCAGAGAAATGGAGAGAGATAGCTGGAAAGAGAAGAAATGAATGATTCAGGCTGTGTTCATAGCTGTCAAGTCGCCGTAATTTTAAATTGGGCAGTTGTGCCTTCCGCTTGGCAAGCCAATGTCTTACATGAGAACAAAGACACATTCACGCACCTTCCTACGAGTACATGTGCGGGGAGGGCGCAGACTTCTTCTCAATTTGTCTCCCGAATAAACTCTCATTCCATCCAACGGAGGACGGAATGCCGGCGAAGGGGAAATCCCTTGTTTTTAAATGGTTTCCACCCCGACAAATGTCCAGCCAAGTGGCAATTGGCGTACATACAGCGAAAGCAAGGAAAGGTTGGAGGAGGGCAAGAGCCTGAAATATTAAGGAGGGAAAGCAGAGAACAAGTGTATAAATGGAAGTGGAAGAGGATGAGAATGATGATTCGGAAACTTTTCAAGAGGATTAGTTCACTGAGCACTTTCTCTCAGCCGCCGACACTTTCCTCCAAATCCCCTTATACACCTAAGTGCTCAGTTTGTCCCTCTTTTCCCCACTCTCTCTCTCTCAGTCTCTCTCTCTCTCTGTCTCTCAAACTCCTAATTCAGGTCTGTGGGTAAACACACCACTAACTTACACTTGTGACCCACCCGCTCAAAGTTTGACCAAGCTCTATTTCTGTGCAAAAAACTGGTGAAATCTACTCCTTTCTCCCACTCTAACATACATAAGTGGATAGAAGAAAGGCAAAGGTAAAACTTAAAAGGAAATTGCGAGATCGATACAATTCGTGGGCAACTGTCATTGCAAAAGGTGCTGGAAGTCTGAGCTGATTCAGCTCCACCCACGTCGAGCACGGAGGAGTGAGAGGTCGAAGACAATCTCAGAAAGATAAGATGTCGGATGTGGGGAGCAAAAGCAGATTAAGGTACAAGCAACTGTTGTTCAAGAAGTAAAAGCGACCGTTTGTAAGGGATGGAGGTTGTCAATGCTTAAATGGAATCTACAAAAGCGAGGAGAAAGGCATAATGTGGTCAGCTCCAAATCAAGACTCAGGATCGTGGCTATCCGGAATTGCTTTGCCCCGAACAACACCTTTCTTTGAAGGGACAAACACCTCGAAACATTTCCCATTTCCGTTTTCCCGCATTCTCATTTGCTGTCTCTCTCTGGATGTCCTCGTGTTCCTCACACTTCAATTCTCTCCGCTGCTCAAATCCAAGGACAAGGAGGAATGTCCGCGGACAATTGTCAATTTGTTTGCACTGCTCCGACTCCTTCCACGTCCGGACTGAGCAGACTCGGCTGGAGATAAAGCCACCGCAAATGGCCCTCTCTCCGCCTAACCCCAGCACCGCTCTCATTCTCAGCTCTTCCAATTATTATTCTCTCGAAGGTCCTCTCCACCTCGTACCTTGATTTTGTCACTTTCCGCATGTGAAACATTACAACAAACAAGGCTATGGATATAATGGCAGGAGAGGACGATTGAATGAGAAAGAGCATTCGGGAGAAAGGAGAAGGGAGTAAAAGATTGAAAGAGAGGGCGAGAGAAGGAGGGACGGACGCTATTGGAAGGGAAAGCCACAGGATTTCCATTTCCTTCTCTTGATGGTCGGCGGAGGCTCGGAAAGACTCAGGTCCCTCTTTATGGCTGACAACTACATGATTTCCCATACACAAAGACCTTTTGCCTGGCTTTACCTCCGTAATGCACTTCTTTTCAATTACCTTTCCCCTATTTCCTCCGACTCCCGTCCGGCTTTCCCTCCCTTTCCAAGTCCCTCATTTTCCCGTTACTTTTATTCTCCTGTCCGATATCGCCAGTCTCTTCTCTTCTCCAATGCTACCCCTTGTTTTCCATTTTCTCGAATGCAGACAGGAGTAACGAGAATAATCCATCCGAAAAACCAAACAATTATGACTGCGAAAGAAGCCAACAAAAGCAAAGCGAAACTAAGCAGGAGAAAGGACAAACACTGGAAATCATGTTGACGTGGGATAAATTCAAAATAAAAGGGACAGAAGATAAAAACAGAATTACGCATCAAGCTACAACAAGGGAAGGAGACAGTGAGTATATATAATTACATATTTTGAGGTAGAGTAGCCAGAATCACGGTAGGAATTAAATAAATAAATAAGCCATTTGGGCAAGGCATGGACAAATAGATAAAAATTAGAAAAAACCACAAGTAAATATGCCAAAGGGCAACTCAGAGGCTTTATTGCCCGAGTGCCATTAAAACCCGTCTGAGGAGAGATGAGACATTCAGTCCCATCAAGATCGGTTCACATCGAGATCCAGCCAGTAATTCGTCAATCATTAAATTTAAAACTAGTAGTTTTTATTTGTTGATCCGAGCCTCCATAGCGACAAGAGTAAATATCACATTTACTCACAGTATGTAGATACTCATTAAGGCTTTGGCGAGAGATCAATATTGATAATTACGGGAAATACTGACACGAGGAAAAGAGAAAAGTCGAGAGAGGATTAAGACAAGTGCTCGGGAGGAGGCGTGCGAGTCGTGGGTGCGGCCTGAGTTGTCGAGATAAGCAGACAATTTGGAACTTTCTCCTGAGGAAAAGTCTTGGCAGGTCCTGGAAAGCCGGAGGAGGAGGAGAGAATGCTCCTTGCATTCCAAATGAACCCAATTCTGGACGATGAATTTCATTGTATTGATTCATTTAATTAGCCACGCTTTCCTCTTCGATCTCCTCTCTCCCTTTACTCTCCCTTTATTTTCTCTCTCTCCTTCTTCAAGATTTCTTTTCATTATTTCCCTTCAAGACCAAACTTGGAAGATTGATACACACGCATAGAGAGGGCTAGAGATAAGGCTGGCCATAGATAATACATATAAATACTGGTATCTATACGTACGATATAAAGGAGTTGCTATCATTGGCTGTGGGAGTATGGGAGAGTGCACTAGAGTGCGGTCGAGTCAGTGGCCGGGAATATTAGGTGGACGGATTAATTAAGGCGTGCGGACAAAACCTTTTGCTCCGCCTCGCACACACGTTTCAGGGGCACACAGACTTGGTAAGAATGCAAGGAGGGAAGAGAGCGTGGCTGAGGAAAGGGGCAGCAGTGAGTCCTCGGAGGATGCAATCAGGAAATGAGTGCTAATTGGGAAGGTGTGCGGCGGGGAAGGAGAGCTTAATTCCTTCGCCGACGAGTGCTTCCTGAAACTCAACGGAAAGGCACGGAGAAAGCGCCGGATTTCTCATCTTCCTCCGCACGCACACCAACAAACAAGAATCTCTCTTCCAGTTGCATGCAAACGCTTTTCTTGGATCCAGTTTCAGTCTTTATTTTTCCGGTCAATATTTGACACTTTTTTTGTTAATTAACAAAGCTACCCTTAGTGAAATATTTCTTTAAAATAATAATTATTAAATTATCAGCGCATTAAGGTGTTCAAAATTATTTTGGAATTCCACAGGATTCATCGATGTTGCGAATTGGAAAACATGGAAGGTTCCTGGAAAAACAGAATTCCGATGATCTAAACCACGAGTTCTTTTGGTGGTGAAAGTTGACCAGGAGTGCATGATAGAAGGAAGGGAACTCAGCTTAAAATAAAAAACGCCGCGAAGATGTGGACTGTGGAAGAATTAGACTGTTTTTCTATAAGTGAGGTCATATATGAACACGCCTGCATAATTCTGTAGCGACCATCATAAAATTGGGTTGGAATGGGCGAGAGGAGAAAGCATGAACTCGTATGAGGACTTTCTCGTTAAGATTACTCTCGCACAAGAAATATAGATGGCCGTTTGCGTAGGTAAAGCATGCGGGGGTAGCGTATAAAAAAGAAATAAGGAGAGCGGAGAGCGGAGAGCGGAGAGAGATGGAAGATGAGAGGAGAGAGAAAGTGGAGAAAGTGGAGGAAGAGACAAGTGCTGGGAATAAAAGTGGTTTTATGAGGCTCCCTGCTGTGTTTCCAATCTTGTCCGCGTATTCAATCTCTCCGCTTACTTTTTACATCAATTATGCCGTGGATCAACAAACTTCTCCTCCTCTGACACTAACGGCCTCTTTAAACTGTCCTTTTCTTCGTCCCCCTCCAATTTGCATTTCATGTCCTCCACACAAAAACTTCTTTTTCCCACCCCGAAGAGAGCGGGCGGAGGGAGCTACACGTTTCCCCATGTCTTTGCACACACAACTACCCCGAGAATATCTATGTTTTATTTCTCTGCCAGAGGAAACACATTCATCGTCACCGTGTTTTTTCTATCCTCCTCCAACGTTTCCTTTGGCCCTCTATATCTTTTTTTAGTGATAACGTTCTCCGAACGGAATGATTTACGCCGGCTTTGCCCGACTTTCTCCACGTAATTTCTTCCTCCGAGAGGAGAGAGTCTGCGAAGAAATTATATAGATTCCATGTGGTTGCCATCAAATTACGAGAAGAAGCAGAGCTCTTCCCGTTTTTATCGCCCAGCTAAAGCCTGAAATTTGGACAAAAAATGCGGTGAGAGTAGCTTTCGGTATTAGTTTTCCTCTTAAAATTAAAAACACAGTTTTAGAAATGTCCTAAACAAAAATGTACAGCAGAATGTTTGAATGTTCCGCGTTCCTCCGGAATATCAATGTGTCTAAAAATGCTGGCATCATCCCTTTTCTTTCTCCCTCCAACCAATTTCCGCGTGAAGTTATGTGTGTAACTCCGGCCGTAATATATTTTCCGGTTATTGTTTTAGCTCTCCTGGAAAATAAAGGGATTTATATCCAGCAAAATGCGCTCAGGATCAGCCTGAGAGCGGGACAAAACTGGATTTTTTTATGATTTTCCCGGATAAAAATGGAAATGTTAGTGCTGAAAAAATATTCTGCTAAAAGCCAGCTAATTTACAATGGGGAGAATGCAGGAAGACTTTTTAAGGGAAATTCTTTGCACATGAATTGTACGCTAATAAAATCCGGAGGAAGAGACATAATTTCCCCCGTAATTCCCTTTGCCTCTTCTATATCTTTGGAGAAAGCGCGGCCCGGCATGGGTTGCGTATAAAATGCAGGAATTATGAGATTGAACACAAAATGGGATACGTACAAAAAATGAAGCAATTGTATCCGTAGACGGAATAAAAGTGACACTTGCTTAATGCAGGCGCATTCCCTGGCTTTTGGACAATGTCTTCAATCCCTCATTTTTATGTCCTTTTCCCCCTCCAGAAAGGAACACAGAATGGCTGCGAGGAGGAGGAGCGGAGATAGAATGTGAAACATCGAGGGGGCGGGAGCTTTTTATTCCTTTATAGCCCTTTTACATGCTCAATCCGGATCATACACCACCGAAACAAATGTGAGTGGGACACAAAGGCTGGAGAAAGAGAACGGCAGAGAGATAATGTGGAAGGGAAAGTAAAGGAGAGAAAGCGAGAGAGGAAAAAGGGAGTAAAGTGGTGCAATATGATTTGTCACCAGCCGCGATCGCACTAGCGCCGAACGAACGAAATGGAAATCAATGGGAGCAATCAAATTGTCTCGTCAAGTTGGAAAGGTGAATGGCAGAAATGTCAGGATGATGAATCGGGAATTTGTCCGCCTTGGAACAAATCACCTTCCTATTTGCCTAATGCAACGACTATTGGCTTTATGCGACGTTTATGCTCTCTCCAACGAGCCTTCAGACGCTTGAAATACAACATTGAAGCACTTACAAAAAGAAACAAATATTCATTGTTGCTCCATTTATCCTTTATACCGCTCTCGATTTGCTCATGGCAAAATTGTAGGCGAGATTTCGGACTTTGCATATACCTTGAGCATCGGGCTTAGCCTGAATCTTTCACCTGCTTTCACTCCAATTGGCCGTACATGGAAACCTGTTAACTTTACATCTCCGTCAATCCTCCGTCCTATACTTCCATTTGCTTCAATTGCTTTCGCTCCAAAGAAGACGGAGCAGGGCCAAATGCATTTGTCTCCCACTTGTTCCCATATATTTTCCAGGGAGACAGAGTGAAAGTCAAGTCGGGAGCGTCAGTCAGAGTGCTTCCCTTACATCTGTTTCACTAACTCTTCTTACAGTCACTCCAGCCCTCTCTCTCTGTCTTTCTCGCTCTCTCTACCGAACCCTTTTGGCTGAGAAGGTAAAAGGTGTAGCTATCTCACTTGAAGCCTTTGACTTACTCCTGGAGAGGGAAGACCCGGAGGAATAGGAAGCAAGAGACGCTCACCCGGCCTAGTACATTGTATGTACACGGGTAGGAATTAAGGGGAAGGTCGTGTCTTTATTCTTGTCTCTTACTGTCTTCCCGTTGAAGTGGCGCGGGGAGTGAACGGACGAGGAGGACGCAGAGAGACGAAGATAGTGCGAAGATGGACTTTAAATTCCGCGAGTCTCCCTGCCATGTAAATGTGCCTGGAAGATGGCTGGGAAATACCAAGAGAGCGATAGATAACAGCCATGTCCTTCCCTTCCAGCGAACACTCACAAGCTCAGAGTAAATATATTGGAGTACAAGAAATTGTGTCACATCCAAGCGTACACACACAGTCACATATAAGTGCTACGAAGGATGTGAGAACTACCTCAGAAGAAGGCCCGCTTTCACCCGCTACTTTCCCTCCTTTCTTTCTCTGTCATTGTGTGTGAGCAAACCATTTCCTCTCGTTTTCCTTTCCATCCTCGATGATGCTCTTGTGTAAGAGGAAGAAAGTCTGGTGCTTTTCCCCACTCAATTCCACATTCTATACAAAGTCGCTTTCCCTCAAGTCCGGACCAGATGTACTTTCACCAGAGAAAGAGCAAGCGAAGAAGGGAAGAGATCGATACGGAAGAAATTGCCAAGTTCCTTTTCGCACACTGCAATTTTCTTCTTCCAATTGCTTTCTCCGGATGGAAAGTTTATGTAAAAGGTGCGGATTTTCAGACGGCTTCAAAACAGGACTCAAACTGATAGTTGCCGCAGTGTGAGTTTCTCCCTTGCTAAATGATGATTACCCGGGTTTTCAACGTACAAATGTTCAAAGTTCTTGCTTTGTGTTTAGATTCATAGTTTCTAGAACATTAAATATCACTCTTTCGTTTTGTCAGTGTGTTTCTCCTCTCTTTTTGTGGTCGTAATAAATGAATAAGCGCCAAAGTTGTCACAAATCAAGGAGATTAAAAAAATATGAATAGCTTTTTAATGCTTTCTCTGATTCCCAGAAGTTTTGTCTCGGATACACGCGCTTGGCAAGAAACATATGCTGGGAGGGAGAAATAAGACAAAGAAGACACAGAAGAGGAAGAACAACAAGTTTTTGGGCTGATGATTGATTCAAGTGTCAACTGCAGGAGACAAGAGAGGAGGCGAACAACAAGGACTTTCTCCATAGCACAACAAGGACTTTCCCCACACAGCCCTCTCATACATCTTGCACACACATCCCCGCTGACGTTAATGTATTACTTACAATTCCCTCTCCTAATTGCCTATTTTCTTGTGAGGCACATCACTCCTTCCGCTGACATATTTCGCCGGAGAGCCACGACGTTCCCCTCAAGTCCCGAGAAAGCGGGATAGTCAGCGGGAACATGGAAAATACGGGAAGAAACAAAGGCTCGGGGATGCAAAGGGCTTTTTGTAAGGACAAATTTAGCTAATTATTCGCGGGTATAGACAAGCGCTTGTGGTCACAGCCAGAGCAGACAGATTTTCTCTTTCCTTTCAGCGCCGCTTTCTCCACCTTTCCTTCCTGCCCCTTTCACAAGCATAATTAAATATCATTTGGTCATAACAGTAGCTAATGTTGCCCTCTCTGATCAACAAATTCCCTTCCTTAGAAATATAAGCATTCGCAGTAGAATTAGGAGGGCCAAATGAGAGAAAGCTCCATCTGCTTCATATGCTACTCATTGTACCTTCTTTCTCTCCAACTTATTGAATCTCATCGCTTCATAGTCTCAAATCTCCCGTGTAACTTATAGAAGGAGTGCGAGGGAGAATTGGGGGGAAATAATGAGGTCCATGGATGTAGTAGGAGAAAGTCTTATAGAAAGAGGAGAAATAGATAGATGCATTGCTCGTGCGAACCACAAATCACCTCCATTGCGATATTACGCATTCCCAAAGGAAATAATGCATAAAGTATTACTTTGTACTGAAACAAGATCACGATCGGGTGTTATTGCTGGAGATTTGCCAGCATTCCTGAACTCACTCGGAATACTTAACTTTCTCCTTCCTCCTCTCCCTCCACTCTCTTCCTTCTTCACAGCATTTCCCTTACTTCCACCCAAATTTCTTTCCATGACGAATTCCTTTGCAGAGTGCACACACTTTCCATTCCTTGGCCTAGAAATCTTGCTTAACCCAGTGAGGGAGTGCGGCCCTCAAACACATGCTTTCTACCGCTTCCAGGGATTCAGGGGCCAACAAATACGTTTCTTCTACTACATCTCACGTTTTATAGTTAACAACGCCTTTCCAAGGTCGGCGTGTACAGCAAGAAATGTGTTCATCAATTCCAAGCGATTTTGAATTCAGTGGCTCTTGTCCATCTTTTGAGTTCTAGTATTCTGGAAATCGCTTTAAGCAAATTGCGCCCTGCGTCAGTCGCTTGTGTTTGCTGAGTCATAAACAATTTCAATAGATTAGTCCAGAAAACTGGACTTTCTCTGAGATGCCTTAGGATCCTGAGTTGCTCGTCTCGCGTTGGCGGACGGGATTTTGAGGATCTAAAAATAAACAAGTGCCCCTATTTCCCGTGTGTATTTAATTATTCGCCCATATAAAGTTTATGTCTCTCAATAAGGAGGGATGATGAATGGAATGAGGCATCTCTCTGCTACCTCGGAGCACTCCAGCCTCATGAGGAGCACTCATTCCCTCCAGGATTTCACGTCCGACTTGTTCGTCAGAGGGAATGAGAGCGTGTAAAAGTTTGATTGTCGCCACTCGGACTGCCCTCCAGGTCTCCCACACTCCCTTCAACTGCATTCCCAAATGCACTTTAAATGCTTCTTCATAAAACATAGCCACTCATAACGGAGAGCTATCCTCTCCGCATCATTGTGGTCCTGCCAACTCGGATACTTACAATGTCTCGCTGCAGAAGCACCTTACTTAGGCCAAATGAGAGCTCTCGGCTAATTCTGCTCAGCTGTTAAATAAAAACCAACCACTTTCTCTTTTATTTCCTCTCGTCAGCTTTGTGGCTAACAAACCATGGAAATGTTCAACCGCCAAATGCATACGTAACCAGACTCGTCTCGAAACTTTTCCTATTGCGCTGAAAATTACTTATGAATTAAAAATGGCGTACTTGAATTTTTAATGGCGTTCGAGGAAAGTAGGAATATCTTTTGAAGGGATAACATTTTAAGCCCCCGTCAACTTTTCATGGGCTACCAAATATTCCACTAGAAACCTTTTACATTTTTTTCTCGTCTGCCCGCAGAGTCGCAAAACATTTGAGGTGAAAGAAATATTTTGAGGTTTCTAGACCAGGCCGGATATGCCAATTAAAGTCCACCGCACTTTCACTATTTCGCTAGATGGAAGTAAATTAATTTTTTCATTTCTCCTCCCCGAAACTGAGGAGGTGGATTCTGCGCACTGCTTCATCCGTGACAACGACAGGAAAGACTGGAGAGACCCAAAAATTAAAATGCTGCTGAAATGTTGCAAAATATTCCTCGGCCTCCCCAGACGCCATGCTTTCTGTGACGTGCAAAAAATGAGAACAGAATTTACCCAAGAACAAGTAGGTAAAAACATTAAACTGTTCAAAAATACAGGACGATGTCGGGAAATTTAAAGTACATGTGGGATGGAAAATAAAAGGGCCATTTTCAAGTCCTTTTGTCACCGTCTTCGCAAATCCCAGAGGACATTTGCTGTCCTCGTTGCTGCCCGAGGATTGTCGCAGCAGCAGTAACTTCATGCTCCACTTTCCAAACACTCTCAACATACATTTTCTTCTCTCTACTTTTTATTTTTACCTCTCACCTTCCCCGTGTATTCTTTCCGAACTTTCTTCTTGAACAAGATCTCAATTGCAAATAGGAACTGAACAATTTTAATTGTTTTTCCTAAAAAGTCCTAGAACGAGCGCAAACTAATATCTGGAGAAAATATAGACATCCCTGAAGGCTACACAAACTAGGGAATTTTGATCGACTTATGTCTGCTTTCATGCAGCAAGTTGCGTGAGAAAAGACTTGGGGAAATGCATTGTGTGGGGCGCGGGGAAAGTCCTTGTCATCCTAATGAGCTTATCAGCGGAGGAATCAGGGAGGGACATTAAGCCCTCAATGAGAAGGCTGCGAGAGGGAAAGATGGGCGACGGGAAGAGAAAGCGCACACGTGTTCCCCCGAAGAATCTCCTCTGCATTTCAGTCCAACATAAGGACACTGTACGTGTATTAGGAAGAGAAAGAGAAAAAAGAATTCATTTTTAATGAAGATTGACACTCCGTCGTCTCCCCGCCGCTGTCTCCCTTTCAAAGCAAATGCAAAGCCTCGGAAGCTTTCAGACTGACGCAAACAACAGCAGATTCCCTCTCAAAAAGCTCCCAGTTGTCTTGATTAGCAACTTTTAAAAAATGATGGGGATTAGCGCAATTCCCGCCAAAGTGTTTTTTAAAAACTCGAAACTCCCTCATGCTCTCACAAAAGCATATCTCGGGGAAGTTCAGGCAGTATTTGGTGGAGGGAAAGGATTCGGCATTGTGCGCCAAATTTAGAATCTCCGTTCTACATTGACATAATTACTTGTTTTGCAGGATGCGGGGATGATGAATCGGAAAGGAAGCGGAGTACAAAGGGGTGAAAAATAAAAAACAGATCCAGCGAGAGTTGCTGCTGGAGACTCTTTTCCGAGCTCTGCACATTCATTGTGCGGGGGATTTTGAGCAAACGGTAAATCGTGTGGGAAAAGTATGTAACTCGCTTTGAATAGGATCGCATTAGGCCAATGAAAGTGGGAGAAATGCAAGTTAGGTGACACATTTATGTGGCAATAACGTTAAAATACGAACTAAGGGATCCCTCCAAATATTCTTCCTTTCTCTCCCTCACGCGCTCTCTTGCGTACGGACACATTCCTTGTCTGCCCCACGCGCGAAAGAGAGAAAGGAGGACGGAGGACAACATTTAATGTCAATACTTTCACTTTTGCATACTTTGTCTTTCTTCCTGGGAGAGAAAGGGCAAAGAGAGCTGGACTATTAAGCTTGTCTCCTTCCCTCTCACCTTTCTCCCGCTCCAGGGCGTGGGACATATGCAGTGGCTTTCACCCGGCCAGGGCAGATTCAGACTCCAGTTTCCTCTCCTTCACCCCGTGCCATACAATACACTTTCTCTCTGGGGCAATATCTGTCCAGCTCTCATAACATTCAATATAAGTCTCGCCCTGTCCGACCTCTGCACATTAGTAAGCGCGGGCAGTCTCATAAATCCCCGACCTCCCACCTTTCTTCCCACGCACTTATCCCACCTACTTTCTATTCCTGGCTGGAGCCTCCTTTAACTCCAGGTGGAGACCAGCTCCTACCATTTCCATGCGTTTCTCACTTCCCTTATTCAATTCCCTGTCCCTCCTCCACTTTCTCTATTCATAATTCTCCAGAAACTATTTCCAGGAAGCACTCCCTGAATTTTTCCCTGCTTCCCCCTGTGGTTTGTAAGATTGGCTGTAGTAAATGTACTGATCCGAGCGCCCTCTGTCCTCGTATTTTTGCTAGCTGAATTGGGGGGTATCTGTTGGAAGGTGGTGGTCATTGTGACACAAAGCCTTGATTATGACCAGGCCGCTTCATAAATTTCCCTTAAGAGCCTTACTACCTTCCTATATTTTTGCTTTCTCTTGTGTGCTGGATCTACCTAAGGATTTCTTGTTTTTTTCCTCCTTCCAAGCTCTGCAGAGCAGTAATGTCCGAGAAAGAAAAAGTTATGTACATTGGCTGGTTTGGGGGGAGAGTTGGTTGTGGGGCGGGAAGTCCTTCCATGGAGGCTCCATAAATCTTGCTTTGTGTCTCATTTTCGTCCTCATTAAAATTGCAGAGACTCTCTTATTTTAGAATTACTTGGTGCGAGTGGCTCCCTACATTGCTCCTTCGGGCTCCATTGCTGCTTCGGGTAGGATTTTCCGAAAATATTGTAAGCTCTGTAGTTTCATCTTTCCTCCTTTGCCAAGTACTTTGGCTGCCCCCACTTTCTCTGGTGTGACAAGGTATTAGCTCCGCCTGGAGTGTGTGAAGTGTTATTATAATGATTAAATGCGGAGATGAATACATTACACCGTGTACTCCTTTCCATCCCAAAATCCCAGCCTGTGCCGAGAAGCTGGATGAAAAGCCATATTGGAAAACGCGGGCATTAAAATATATGGGATAAAGGGGAGAGAGTGGGAAGGAATAATTTAGGTGGGAAGTGAAGCAAGTCGTCACGGTTCGGGGAAGAGGAGAAAGTCGGTCCGTATGCATATGAGATGGAGTATGTATGTATATGCTGTATCTACATATATGTATGTAATGAAGTCGAGAGAAATGGCGTGTACTCACCTATGACAGTGAGGTTGATTTTGGCATTTCGTGTCTGGGCCACTCGGAAGTCAACGCGACATCGGTAAATAGCGGCATCAGTCTCTTGGACATTCTCGATGGCGAGGATGGCGGGGCGGGAAGTGTAGCGGAAATACGCTCGATTCCCGAACACGTTCTCGTCCGCCCAACGCTCCGCTTCTTGGAACGGTCGATCGCGGGCATCCAAACTAAACCCCAACAAACACTTGAATTAATACGAACATCTCCAACTGCATCCATGTAAACGATCCTCTAACAAGTATTTTTAATTCTTTCTCAAACATCCCGCGCATTCTCAATGCCAATCCAAAAGAATTTCCCTCAAGCCATACACGTTCAATACGAAGAAATTCCGGGAAAGTACACGGCAGTACAAAGCTGTCGCTCTTTGCTTTGATAAATCGCACAAGGGAGCGTCCCAGTTGATTTGCCCCGCACGTTCCCCGAAAAAGACGGAGCTGTCACTCGGTTTGCGGCGCTGACAATATTATTATATAGTTCCTCTCCAAAAACTTTTTGCTCGGCCTTTCTTCGTCAACTTTTTTGGGAGGTTGGCTGGTAAAAGATATTGGACGGTGGATGTAATGTATCGTCGTCGTCATCATGATCGTCCAACTACTTGAGCCGATTGCTTCTTGTCACCAACATGTCATCAACTTTCTCGGGCCTTTCTCCGATATTTTCCCCAGAGCCCAGTACATTACTCTTACATGTGTGCTTTCCCGTCTATTCAGCGCCGTCTTTATGGCCTCCTCAATTATTTCCACGCGATTGCTCCTCCAGCCATGCAAATAGCACGCACATTCATTTTTGATCTTCTCCATTTACTTCCTACCCGTCAATGGGAAATCATGGTCCCTTATAAGCTTTTTATTTCTACAATTCACGTCAATTATATCCACTTATCTTCTTCCACGCTCTCATTGTTCTAACGAAATATATTGCGGCTTGAGACGAAATTCATATTTCATATGCTGGATGTCATCCGCAATCTGTCTTGACTAGCGTCCGAACGAGTTTTGTCCATAAATGATGTATCATTGTCCCAATGTCAAATAATAGGAGTGGAACGTCCTTTTCACTGCGCTTTTTTGAATTGTTTTGAATATCTATACATTTGAGCTAGGTCATTGTCTTATTGTATACGCCGCTTAAAACTAGTTGAAAATGCCATAAATAAGACGCCGTCTTTGAGTTCACCTGTAAATGGGTCGGCCCAAGTCCTCGCGGTACCAAAGGACGAGGATGACGTCATCGATCCTTGGGTTGGGGAGCGAGATATCACAGGGCAGATTGGCCGTCTCCTTCTTCACCACTTGAATCTCCGCCATGGGAACTAAGCAAAGAAATACAAACATTAGCATTTCCCTCACATTAATGCGAGACATGTACGCATGTATGTCCTTAAAGATACACTTATTCCTACTGACTACGGCTGCTCTGGAATTACACTCTCTATCTACACATACATAGAGATAATATGAGAGGTTTGGAGTCAAACCAGCGTAAGTCCATTGGAAGACATATGACAGGGAGTGCAAACAACTCCGCCGGATGCAAAACTTACAAATGGGTCAGAGTTTTCGCTATGGACAAAGCCATCATCATGTAATTATAGCCTCACAACTGGGCAAATTTGCGCAAATCCAGCGAGTTTGAAATATAGATTGCAAATAAGATATTTTACAATTCCGTGGCCATAGTCTGTTTTGGCAAGAAATTGGGATTTCGCTGTATAAGCACATAAACCAGGGACAAAACGTATTCCTTCACACATCAACGTATCTCTTTGTTTTTTTCGCCTCCATGTCTCGTTATTTTGTCTCTTCGATCTCACTCCTCTCTGTTTAGTATCACTCTCTTTTGGCTCGTCCTCTCTTGTCTCTCTCCTTCTCATCTGTCTCGTTATTTTTGGTCGCTCAGAGGGCGATTGGTGACCTATGTGCCTATGTGTACACTAGCAAGGCCTGAGCAGGCGCAAGTCCTCAACGTACACGCGGTTGGTCTTAGGCTGGTTTGGTTTATTTGAAACAAAAAAATCCTTTTTAAAATTTTGGGACTTAGGCTGTTTTGACTCGGAGTGCATCATATGTATGGCATTCTCCTCTTTGGATATACAAGAGAGACAGAGAAATCGAATGGGAATAGAAGGCCGTTAGAAAACTCTTTTCCGTCCCGTGGGAGAGAAAGTTGACTGGACGCCCAGTCATAAATAAGGGCTTTGAGGAGGAAGGCCTGATACATCATTAAGATTACGTCCTCAAGATGCAGCCACTCTCTGTATTCTCCCTTTATCATTCCCTCAGCCATTCCCCGTAAAGCAGTCGTGTCCAGGGCAAGTAGTGAAGATGCAATGAGCTTATAATGTGAGTGCACAAAGGCTGGAGAATATATTTTTCCTCCAAGTAATGTTGTTCTCAGCAATATTTTTGGGGCTGAGTGCGAGAGTGGGAGAAAAGATGAGAGGACAAAAGGGGAAAGAAGAGCGGAAGAGGATGGGAGGGGTCGTTAGGGGGAAAGGTTCATTAAGGACAACAAATGTGACTCCGTGGCCGTCCTTACAACCTTCTCTTTATTGTCTCTAAACGTTCCAGCTCCTTGTTTTTCCCTCTCGCATTTTTCTCCTTGTTCGTATCAGACAGACTGAGACTTTCCCTGGCAGAAGTCTATTGCTTTCGAAATGAGCAGAACATTAATGTGAGTGACGACAAGTTCCAAAGAATTCAAAAACAAACAGTGAAATTTAAAAAACTAAAGTCCGGCTGGAAGGACCACATAAAAGGCACGGAAACATGAAGAAGTGTGGAAAAAGAGGATTATGAAGTAATCGGAGCCTCTGCAGCCATTATCGCGATTTCTTCAGAACATTTTGCAACAACTCGCGTCTTGAAGCGCTCCCATCCATATTACGTTGGCTTCCACGGATGAAAATAAGTTCAATTCACCTAGGTCTCCCTCGTTTTTGCATTACTGCCGCCATATCGCCCTCCATCCCCTCTGGAGATTTCGCTCTCCCGCCCATTCATCGCTTCCCGACGAAGCTACGTGTCCTATTAATGGTGGAAGTTGCAATGGTTCCTTTTTGGTTTTCTCCCAATATGGAATTCATAAAAGACGGCGGGACTAATGCCAATTTTGAAAAGCGCGAGAGAGAAAAAATGAGATATAGTGAAGAGAGTAAAATTGGGAGAAGTAGGGGAAATCTTGCAGAATTTCTGATCCAATGGTCTCTAAATACCTCGGGAGTAAGTGCTGACAACATACGTTCTTTAAGATGATAGCCCATATATCCTCTATATCCTCCTTGTATCCTCCATCCCTTATATGGCTGGAATCCAAAGACTCCTTTCTCCATTTCTCCAGGAGAACATAATCATCTTGGGAAGAAACCGCAAGTATAAATGATGCGGGCTTTATATGAGGTCGGATGCCTTTATCGAAATCGATCCTCTTTCTTTTTCTTCCTCTCTCACTTTCTCTCTCTCTCTCTTTCTCCCTATGCTTTCACCTCCAACCGGAGACGGAAAAGGAGAAAGAAACTTTCTTTGCATAATCGGCCGTGCAAAATCCTTTGATATTTCCAGCAAATTCACACCTTCTTTTTTCCATATTTCTCACTCAACACACAAAGGAAAAGGCGTTTGATGACGTCATCATGGAGAAATTATTCCGGCTGTAAGACTTTCCACAACACATTCCGCTTTCTCTCTCTCTCGTTCCTCGCACCAGAGAGAGACAGCGGGAGCGAGAAAAAGAGAGAGAGAGCGAAAGAGAGACAGGGAGGAGCGGAGGGAAGAGGACGGAGAGTAATTGTGGGAGTTTTCCTTTGCAAATGGACACTTTCTCCCTTTAACACCTCTCTTCCTTCCTCTCCGTAACGGCGGAGTGCCACACTTTCCCTTCAGAATCTCGGGAGAAACTGCAACCTGCAGGAATCCTCCACATTTCCTCCTCTCCCCTCCTTTTTATCACTTTCCCCCATATAAAAGTCCCGTAAGTTTTTGTCAAAGAAGTTGATGGGAGATTCCGTGCTTACATAAATACATTGGAATAGCATCTGATATCTATAACTCCCGGTAGTTTCCTCCGCAATAAACTGGAAAGCCTTCTGCCTAAGTAAAACCATACTTTCCAGACCTGCAGATACGCAGAGGCGGCCTACAGGGAAGGAATAGGGAGAGATGGGATTTTTTGGCAGGGAAAAATATGCAGGAAGCGTGTGAGGGTATAAATGCGTGGGGATAGTTTCTCGGAATGAGGTTGCCGTTGCTCTGTGAAAGTGAGAGAGAGTGCGAGGAAGTGAAAGCGGGAGTGGGTGAGGGCTTGTTGGAATCCCTCGGGACGAGTTGTAAAGCTTGTAAGGTATTGATTAAAGCTCAAGTTTGATTAATCAGACCCTGAGCTTGTGAGGAGGTGGCGGGGATGGGCTTTAAATTAGACCGGATTAGTCCTCCTCCGCTCCCTCCCTCTCCCCCTCTTCCCCTCCCCGCCTCCCTCCACTCACTTTGTCCCTGTCCAACCCATTTGCCCATCTAAGTCAGTCCTAATTTCAAAAGGTCCAAATGTCACCCTTTGTGGTTTCTTAACAGGTGCAGAGAGCCTCTTGCTCTGATGCAGGTCCTTCCAACCTGCTCATTTGCCTCATCCAAACACACGCGGCCTACTGGAACATCTGATATGGCTCTCTGTCATATATAAGAGATAGCTACGTTGCATCATTCTGCACAGAGCAAAGCATGACTTGCTCATGTCCCATACATTTTGAGAGAATCATTAGCGTATGGCTATAAATAGCCAAGGAGGACATTGTCTCTCCATGCAGTACATTTCCTCCAAAGTTCTTGCTAAGAATTTGGGGATCCCGGGGAATTTTGTGCTCTCCCTCCACTTCCAACTCGGGGAGAGACAAAGAGCGCGGCAATCTCCTTCACGTTCACTTACCTGTGCAGAAAGGAGGATTTATGATGATAAACTTTCTCCGCTCTTCTGTCAAGTCACACTTTACTTTTTAAAAGAAAATGGAAGGGAAAAAATAAAGCTTCCATTAATGTCCGAAATGGTTTGCATACATCACAGTCTCCAAAGTTTTTTTAAAAAGAGTAACTTGCTCTCTCCTTCCACTTTCTGATTCCTCTGGAGTGAAAAAGATTGTGGAAGCGGCAGAGGGAAAGTGAAGAAGCGAGAGTAAATGATTCCCAGGAAAAAAAGGGGAAGTAGCGTAAGTGAGAAGATAATGCTCCACTCATAGAATGGATGAGAAGAAAGTGTGAAAAAAATGACAAACTCTCTCTCTCTCCTTCTCTCACTTTCTATCTGGCTTTCTCTCCGTCTTTCTCTCGGGGAGAAAAAACTTTGCTTGCCTCCACACAATTCTTTATACGTCAGAGCGTAACGAGATAAAAAGTTGGCAAATTTCAAGCTTTTTTTCGCTTCAGACCGTGAGCACATTGGTAATGAAAATATATGGGATAATTTTGCATCAAGCAAAGTGATATGGGCTGTGTGAAAGTGTGCGTCTGTGTGGACTTTTCCCCAAGAAAATCACATGGCATTTCACTGGAGAGTTCCGACAGAGGAGATAGCGAGAGAGAGAGAAAGGGAGAGACTGGGATGGGAGTGGCAGAGTGAATGTGATGATGTGAAATGAGATCAGATGAAATGAGCATGGGAGATGTGATGTGCTTTTCAAGTGTGCAAAGAGAGAGAGCAAGTGAGAGAGAAAGTGAGAGAGAGCGCAGTGAAAAAAGTTGCAAAAAACTTTGGGAAGGAACACACATGTTCATTTGTGCTTCACTGGATTAGCCCTGAAAATGTAACAATCTACATTCTTTTTCCTTTTTTTCTCCCGCAGCAGCCCTTCATTGATGGTAACTACAAAAAAGGCAGACTTTCACTGGACGGCCATTCCTTTCACTCTACTTTCTCTCATGTGTGATTCGCTCTATGAGTCTCATGCTTTCTCACATTCACAGCAATTTTATTTTCACTTTATTTCCCCTCTCCTCATTCCCGCTCCAGAAGCATTTTTCGCAAGATCCTCTCCATGCAATTACATATAGCTGGAATGAGGAGCCTTTTCTCTCCCAAAAGAGCAATTGTCCCACAAAACTGATTATATTTTTGTATTTTAGCTTTCATTTTTTAAATAAATATTTAAGTAGCATCAAATTTTAATGCTAATTTCACAGGGAATCTCCAATTTGGAACAAGTGAAGTTCCTGCAATAACTTTTCTCCTGGAAACAAAAGGAAGGCTTCGCGGAGGGGAAAGATGATTCCGTAACTTCCTGCATGCTTAGAGGCGATAAAGACTTTTTTCACTTACAAATCTTCCGCTCTCAACTCTCCTTTGCCTTTCTTCGTACTTTTCCGGCTATCTACTTTCCCTCTTCAAATTTTTCCGCTAGCATTTGTCTCCATTTTCTGACTTGTTCAAAACTCAATGTAGTAACTTCAAAGTCGGGGGAAAAGTTGCTTATCAGTTTTTAAAAATAGCGCAACTGAGAGTTTTTTCCCGTTTCTCTTCCTGTCTTTCCAACTTTTTCTTCAAATCATTCGCTATGTATCTATAGATATGCACAGCCAAGAAACGTCTATCTTCCTCAACCCAAAAAGTTGTAAATATTTCTTCATTTTTCGTCTTCCTTGCCAAAGGCACTGACGAGAAAGTACACTACGTTGGATGGAGAGGACTTTGGTGCGTGGGAAGAAAGATCGAAATAAAGCCAAGCAGAGGAACCTGCAGAGAAAGTGCAGAGAAAGCCGGAGCATATGCGCCTACAATGGTGCTAAGCTTGGTAAAAGAGGAAGTTAAGGAATAAAATTGGTATAGGTACATCTGGAAAAACTGATTTCGTCCAATTCACTGAAACTGCTGCCAAAGATTTTCGAGAGGACAAGCCTTCGCCTTTGTTGAAAAGTGCCCTTAAAATGTTGTCCCTCCTTCAAATTGAGTTGATATCCTTTGTTCTGCTCTCTCTCTCTCCGGCTTTCTCGCTTTCACAATTTCTCTCTGGCTTTCAATTTTTCACAATTTCTCTTTTGATTTCTCTCCCTCGTCAAGCACTTTGGACGGAAATTGTTCCCTGACCTGCTTCAAAGGTAAGCCTTATGTAAGAACATGCTTGATAAGTTCTAGAAATAAGCGTGGTTGGCAGGTTAAAATGCGAGGGACGTTAGCATGTTGCTGCTGTGGAGGGATAGATTGGAGGGGAGAAAAAGGGAAAGCAAGAAATGATGTACATTGTGCTTCCTCGGACCACCCACATGTTCTTCGGGGGCATGAAAGGTGTGCTTCTGATTGCAAACTCACTTAAGACCACCACCACAGCCTGTATCAGCCCATTCTACAAGTCTCTTTCTCTTTCTCTCTGTCTCTCTCTTCTCACTCTCGCTCTTTCCGTCTCTCCCCTTTACACTTACACACTTTCATGTTCCCTGAGAAATTAGCAAGTACAAAGCTTTGGGGTCTTCCCCCGCTTTTCTTCCACTTCCACACACACAGAGCTCATTATCCGAGGGAAAGACCACGAACATTCAACTTCCAAGCGTTTTACAACAGATATTTCTCCGAATTATTCCAGCACGCTTTCCCTTTTTCCTGTTGTTGTTTTACTTTTTCTCTTTCTCTCTCCTGTTCGTTAGGAGTTTAGCTGAGCAAGTTTTCCCCTGGGCTTTTCCAGCGAACCCACGGCTTTTCCAGCCAAGTATATCCGCTTCTTTCTCTTACTAGTTTTTTCTTCCGCTTTCTCTTGTTTCTGTCCTTTTCCACTCTCTCCTACCCTTTCCTTCTTTGTTTACTTTTTCTTTTTGTCTATGTTAAATTCAGTTCCAGTTCCGGCCAAGGTTTTCACATTCCCTCTTGTCCCTACCAGCCTACTACATGCACTTTCCTCTCTATCAACCGTATGAATCTCTTTCGCATTTCCTCCTCCCTCCCTCACTCTCTGGCTCTTACTTTCTCCTTTCCTTTTCCTTTTCTCCAGTCGCCACAACAAATGCTCATAAAAAGCCCGTGCTTCCGTATTTCCCTTGCACTGGGGAAAAGATGGATGGTATGCATGGCACGAATTCAAGCCCAACCAGAAAAAAAGGCAATCTGCCCTCACGCACAACAACATAAGAGAAACTTTGGGCTGAATGACGAAGAGAAGAAACTAAAATATTCGTTCTCCCGTTTATTCTCATGTAACAGTGGTTTCTGCTGCCTTTCTCTCACTCGGCACAATCCGGGTTATATGGATACGGCGAGCATTTCCCTGGCCTTCCACTCAACTCTGCCTCACGCAATTGGACCAATGAGGAGGACGTAAGGACGCTCGTCATTTGGCTTGGGTTTGCCCGTAATGACGGCCGAATAGCATAAAGAGAGATGTACTCACTGGTGACATGTTTAATGATTAGCAATAACACGAATCCTTTTTTCTTGTCCCTCGTTGCGAGTGGGAGATGACAGGACATGTGAGCGGAAGGTCGTTACGGCCGGAATTCCAGTGGTTATTCATCCCTGGTCATTTGCATGCACACGGACAAGTGCGGAGGAATTCCCGGAGAAAGAACAAGAGGAATTCACGTGGACGAGGATGGGAGGATTCTCGGGGAGGCAGTTTATGTTCTCGGATTATGAGGGAGAGGAAATTGTAATTGGTAAGTTTGCAGATAAACAGACGATGTTGAACGTTGCGGGCATCTCTAATCACATGGGAAACTCCCATTGCCAGGCTCTCCAAGTGATGATGATGATCACCAGCCTCATCCCCGCATCCCGCCAGCCTCACAGCCCCCTCGGATGGATAAGAATGGCAAGGACCCACATGAGCCTCGGAGTCATCATAATCATAAGGATCTTCCCGCTCCCTTTCTCTAGCCGCAATATTAGGTACATGGGAGGTAATTACAAGTGTGCTCACACACCCAACATTTCCTCCTCCGCCGCCATGGAAGATCCCCTCCTTCGCACACGAATTCCTCCCTGAGTACATAAAATCCCTCTTTCCCCACGGAATTCCCCTCTCAATGAACTTTTCCAACTTTCTCCGTTATGCTCTCTCCACTCTCTTCTCATATGTTAGCATGAGGAGATCAGATAAGGAGATGAAATCTGCTCCTCCGTATGTTCAGCTCATTGAGTGGGACGCGATAACGGGGCCCTTAGTGCGGGGCATTATAAGCAATTCTTCCCCTCCCCCACCATTACACATTCTCTCCATTTCTCTCTCTCTCTCGCACTTTGCAGTGTCCCTCTGAAAGAGGCGTGTGAGAGCTTGGGAAGACTTCGGGGAGGGAGAATGTCCTTCAATTGACTTGTCAATGATGGGCGATGAACGCAAGGCCTCCCATGTAGATACTTGTCAAGTGATTGGCGCTCCGTGAGCTTCCGCCTAACAAGTGGCCAACCGACGGAATCCTTTTAATCACCAAATTCGTTCTCTCTCACTTGTTGGGTCTGTCAATGCCGAGGTATCTTGTCCCGGAATAAACTAACATTAGCCCTGGATTTACTTCGGAATTAAAGGTATGCCATCCAACATACGGACGTCGGCATTTCAGGAATTTAAACAAAGGAAATGTGCATGTCCACCATCTGTTTAGCTGGAGAGAATATGCACATATGTAAATATAGATGCATTGGGAAGGTCTCGTTGGATTCGAAGGAATTGACAGGGCAAGAGGCGCCGTTTGCTCCCTATTTCAATTCTTTTTCCACTTACACATGGAATTACAGGAAATCTGAAGCAGAGCCGGGAGCATCTCTGCGTTTCCAGGACTTTCTTTTGGACGGGAACAAGATGAATACGAAAGAGGGCAGACTCCCTGCATATCTGTCTACATATGAGACTGGCTAGAGAAATGAGAGAGAAGAACAAGGAATAAGAGAGGGAGAGAGAGAATGTAAATTGGGAGGGAATGATGTAGCCATAGATTTTGAGTTTGGGAGCAGACCAATACGTCTTGTGCGTGGATGACCGGAACGGACAGCGAGATGGATGGTTGTTTATGGCCAAGCCAATGATAGACTGCCATCCCCCAACCTTCCGCCCATTACTTTCTCTCTTTCTTTCCCTTTCTCTCTTCCATCCTTCTCCGCGCCTCCCCTGAGGCCAAGCACGGACAAAGAGCGGAGAGAAATGGGAGTGGGCACTGGAAATTACAGCTTCCCTTCACTCCAGCACTTCAATTCTTATCCCACTTTCTCCACCAAATTCCTCATTTCTCAAGGCTTTCCAACTTCCAGGATTTCGCGTCGCACAACAAGCCTTGCCAGCACACAATTCTTAGCAGCAGTCGGCCTCCACGAAAATTATGCGCTTTCACTTTTGAAACACGAATTACCTCCCACATTTATTTTTCCCTAATGCTAATCTGATGATCTCCAGAGAAGCAAACATGACTTGTGGCCTGTCTCTAAAGATAACCATTCTGATCTTCCTGCACAAGTCAACGTCTTTTAAACTCTGCACATAGAAATAATTCAGTGATCTGGAGAAAGCTTCACACAAACAAACGCCTGCAAATGTAGACAGATTCCGGCTTCAAAGAAAATTTTCTGCCGACACGTAAGATCCTATATCTAATTATGTCATAAGATAAACTTGAATTCCGCTTTAAAGGAATATGGAGATTGAGGGAAAATATGAATGACTGTCCAGTTCAATGACTAAGCCCAAGGGAGTCTAGAGCTGTCCTTTCGCGCTCCACCAAAAACACGAGGTTTTGGGTGAACTCGTGGGAGTGCGGAGAGTGCCCGAAACTCAATAAATTTGAATAGATTATGGTGCTCTGCGGCTGAGATAAGAGTGACTCTCGGAAATGAAGAGCAAGAGATGGAGAGAGTGGGAGCGGAGCGATAAAGAGGGAAAGGAGAGGGAATTAAACACGTACAAGATGTTACCTTCTCTGCTTTCCCCAGGCCCTGAATTGCTTTTAGCCGCTCTGAAAAACTTTCTCCAGCAACAAAGGAGAACGGAATCTACTAATGCCTCTCTCCACAATGTTATGCTTGAGCGATGGAAGTTTTTTCTGGGTCAATAGCCTGAGGTTACGCGACTAGGAAAAAATGCAAAATATTCGACACACTCTTTTTCAATACGACACATGCCCTTGTTTCTCTTAATTAAAATCTTGTGGATTTCGCAAAATATGATATGTCCTCATGCTTACTGCGCACTATCCGGCACGGAATTATGTAAGGCTACGGAATTTATTCCTCTGAGTCAACATTTATGGTGAATTAAATGTTTGCAGGAATAATTAAAATAGGATGGAGGTCAACCAAGGTCTTTGTGAGCTTCTGCTCTGTGCATTGTCATAGAAGGGAGAAACATGTAAAGTGTGGATTCCTTTCCAGGAACTTTGTGAGCTTTTTTTTATACAGAACGTTCATTAAGCTTCTTTGTGATTACGACAGAGGGAAAGAGTCGCACAAGCGACTTGTTTGGCTTTTCCCCTCTCATTTGCGCAACCACCAGCTTTGCGATTTCAAAAGGAAGTGCCTACACGGGGTTAATTTGTACCTTTCGTAATTTCCTTCCAGCTCATTGTTAACAAGAAAAACTTTCTCCTCAGCGTTCTTCATATTTTTCAGCGTGGAAAAACATGCTTTTTCCCAAAAGGATGTGGATAAAATTGTGTATTTTTCTCCCGCATATTTGCTTTCTCCGCCTTCTGTGTTGGAATAGGCGTCTGTCCAGAGTCCACAAAGCTTTATTTTCTCACGCTTTCTCCAGGCGTTTCCGTATTCAGTGTGGTTGAGGATGAAAATGGTGAAAATCGGTGGAAGTAAAGCAATAATGCGAGTTTATTTGAAAAAAGTAAATAGAGCTTGAGAACATTATATACTACAATGAAGGTTTGCTAAGACGAAAGTAAGTATGTACATGGAGAATATACACAATGGTGGAGAAAGTTTTCAAAGAGCTAAAAGGATCAATAAAAAATATACACCCAAAAAAATCCAGTGTTGCTGGTGGTCTCTGAACTCTCTTCTCGAGCTTCCCTTGCGAACAAACAGAAGAAGTAGAACCTCCGACGACCAACTTTCTCCGGGCATAAGTGCATATAGTCTCATATTGCGGATGAGAGGATAAAAGAGAAGGGGAAGACGAGGGGAAAACGACATTTTTTATTTATATTTACTCAAGTTTTTCATTGTGCAATGTAGCCGACAAAACTGCCTCTTCTTCGTCTGCTTTCTGGCCTGCATGTTGTGGTGCGGCGCTCGGGAAGCGGAGAAAATGGGCGTGTGGGAGCGAGAGAAAGTGTGGTGCTGATGGTGGTTTTTATTTAACCCACATCTCTTTCTTTGGATTCTCCTCCTCGAATAAAATATGGAGGAATGCGGAGAGAACATTTTCCCTTTTGTTAACTTCAAACACACGGAGAATGACATGGGAGTTGTAACCTGGGAATATTGCTGCCAAACGAATATGTATCCATTTTATTCGCTCTCTCTTCCCACACTTTCACCCAAGAAATGAGAGACATTTACCCGGATGGCGACGATGAATGGCTGGAAAGTTGAAAGGAGTACAAGTGTCTATCGCCCTGACTTTCACTTACTCAACTTTCACTTATTGTCCTAGTCCTCTGCTGGGTGCAACTCGGCCCTTTCCATATTTCCCCAGCCTTCCTTTATCCCATTTCTTGCTCCACATTCACATTTATAGCTTTTGCACTTTCTGCGTTCACAACTTTCACCACACATAAACATAAATTTCACATACACGAGCAAGTCGACTCGTTTTCCTGCTCAACATGAATTTTTCTTGATTGTTCCTATGCTGTTATATACATTTCAATGTTCTTCAGGAATTGAAACACAATTTCTCATTACAGGTAACAACGAAAGCCCACTAAAAGTTTGTTTCTCCAAAATATGTCAAATGAAAGGGAAAGTGAGGAAGGCCCTGGAGAATGCAACATGTTTGTTTTAAACGGGGAAATAAATAGGCACGTGGAAGTTGCTCTTCGTGCTTTGCCCTTCCTCCTACTTTCTCCGGCTTTCTCCCGAAACTCTAGCACTTTTTTCTTGCGCGAGAGCGAAATTGGCTTTTCCAGTCGAGGCAAAGTATATGGTAAAGGAAAGTCTGAGTTGAAATTTTTATTATTTAAGTCCTGGGCTTTTCTCCTCCTCAAGTGACTCTGACTGTGTATCTTGAAAATCAAAGCACGTCCTTAAACGGGTAAAGGAATAAAGTTGAAAAAAATAAGTAAGCTTTGGTGGGCGAAAGAGAGCGGGTTGGAGCGGGGAGGAAGGCGCTTGGCTAAAGTGGAAAAACATGGGATTTGATTGCATCATTGCTCCGAGAATACAAATAAATGGCAAGTCTTCTAGATTATGAGAGGTCGTACGGGGTAAGGGCACACGATTTCTCCTCTCCCGGCTTCATTCTCTCACCAAGAGAGAATCCTCGTCCCGTCTTTCCCATTGGTCTAGCCCAGACCAGAAATTTCGCCGTACTTGCTATCCATTTTGCCTCCACTTCCCTTATTATCAAGTGCTACAGAAGATTCAAGGGATCGCCGCCTACAAAAATGGTATTTACAACAAGCCCACCAAAGAGCTTCCTGGGCTCTATGAAGGAGGACAATATTGACAGGCGGGGAATTTGGACGAATCTTTGTGGGAGAAAGAGAAGTTATAAAAAGAAATGCGGGAAGGCAGAGAATCGTGCAGAAACGTGTAGCATGTAGAGGGCGAGGAGGAATTAGAGATGTTTTGGGAGAGGAAAGGAGTGAAAGGTGGATAATGTCCCTGTATTGGCATGCCTGTCCAAACCTCCCGAGCAAAGTGTGTGTTTCCTAATTAGAAAATCAGTCGTGAAATAATCCCTCACATGTCCGTTCGGATGTGACTGGAATGAGAAGGGAAATGTTGGGAGAGGAAGCAAAAGAGAGGAGGAAGAGGGGAGTTTGGGGGAAATGCAAGAGAGAAAGTGAGAGAATCCTGGGAAATGTGTTTGGAGGTTTTTGTCTCCTGATCCCATAACTTGTTCCAGCTCTAGTCCAGGCTCCAGGCCGAGACTTGCTCATAATCAACATGCTGCGGGAATGCAGGGGAATTTCTCCTGGCAAGAGAGGAGAGCGACGGGGGAAGGATCAACGGCCGTCAATATATAAAGAAATACGAGCGGGACCATATATCAAAGTCGGATGCGCGACTGGCCGCTTTTCCCCGTCCTACACACGGAGTGCGGGAAAGTAGAGAGACCGAGAGAGAGCCCAGAAAGGAGAGAGAAATGCTCCCAGTCTTTCGCCTTCCAGCATTCGTCTCCCCATTATATGCATTGCCTATGTGAGTTGAATGAGGTTTGGAAACATATGAAAATCGCTCAAGAAGGGAATTTTCCCTGGGCTCACACAAGGTCAGTTCTATTAGGGCTTCCATGAGTAATCACAAGCTCTCTCCGCTATTTACCCATTGGTTAAGGACCAACAGACAAAAGCAGGAATCCCTACAGAAAGGGGAAAGCTCAGGGAAATATTATTGAGAACACCGGGGAAAGGGAAAACAAGCCTGGTCAGAAATGACTGCCTGAAAACAATACCATATCGAATGCAAAGAAAAGCATGGGAAATCAGGAAAAACAGAAGGAGACGGGAGAAAGGAGAGAAGCATGGAAGAGAAAGTCAAGGAAAGGATAGAGAAAGGGCGTAGGAAAGCACTAGAAGGCTCTTCCCGCTTGTATGACTGGAAGGTCATCAATCAAAACGTCCGTCTGGTTTTCACACCTTCATTAAAATCTCTGTTGGCGGTTCCCGCCGCACCATCAGCACAGAGGCCAACTTAAGCATTGTGCCACCACCATGCTTTAACTTTGGAGGTGAGGCTGCGGTGGAGAGCCATTTTATCTTTATTTTCTCCATTCCCGCCTTTCTCCCCCTTCCTCTCTTCTCTGCATTCCCCCTCTACTTGCAAATATTTGTGTAATTGCATTACTGCAGGTGCTTTGCATTTATGGGATGACTTTCTCCAATGTGGCTTCTCCTTCTTGCCACTCCGAACGTGTTGTTGGCTGGAGCACACAATAACTTTGTGGGAAAAAGAAAAGGCGAAGGAGAGAAGGTGGGCTGAGGAAGAGCGTTGAGGGAGAGAAATGTGACAGGTTGCAATTGCGTGGCACGGAATATGTGGTCTTTTTCCCTGCAGCCAATTTCTATTTGGAGTGAAAGTGGGAATTCCTTCTCCAAGTTTGTGGCACTCAAGTCCAGGTCTGCCGCGGATTACTTACTCAGTCCGGGCCTACAATGTACGTCTGCACATGTATGTTTCCCTATTTTTTCATTAGGTTGCCGTCCCCAGAGTGCATACATTTTGTTGCTGTCTCGGTCACATTTGGTATGCACACACGCGAGTGGCTGTCCCCGAGCACATGAGGACATGTACGTGCGTCAAAGTCCTTCCATATAGCATGTGGACCAATTTCAATTGCATTCCCCATTTCTATGCATGAGCCCGGAGGAAGGTCCATGTGAGTAAATTTCCACCCTTTAATAAAGGACCAGGAAGTGAGTGGCCCTCCTCCTCCCCCATTTTCTTATCCCACACAAAATACATCCACCACATTTTTCCTCGGATGCCTCCCTTCTCCTTTTCCAGCTTCTCCGGCATTTCCCTTTTCATAGCGAAAATGAGGCGTGTGAAAGTCTTTGCACACACACGCAAATTCTCTCTCCATCTCCCACCGAAGCATGTGTAATATTTTGTCCTACAAAGGGCTCTTTCTTGCTCTTGTGTACAGATACACAGAGTGTATTTGCGGACCTTGGCCTATCAACCCCTCAGAAAATATAGACTTTCACCAAGCAGGTAATATGCGAGAAAGTGCGTGGGCATGTGGCGTTTTTTCGTGGTCCAAGTGAAAGCAGATAAAACTTTCTCATGCCATTCCTTGGAGAAAAATGTACGTCTTGGGCTCCCCCTAAATTCTTTAAAATGGCTTGCGGGAATTTTACACTCTTAAACAATTACTCACTGGCAACATGTGGAGACAGCATTTTTAGGGGATTCTATTTTTGTTTTTCAGAAGCGCAGGACACAGTCTCGTACTCTTTCTCTTTCATATACCTACTTTTATCTATACACTTTCCCTTGTGTCTGTCTACAAAATGCTCACATAAACTCATTTCCGAGTAGAAATTGGCATTTCCCGCATACTCTGCATTATTTGCTGGGACTGAAAAAAGGAGAGACATTACATGAGAGAAGGGGAGGAGGTCGAGGGAGAGACAGAGAGAGAGAGAGAGAGAGAGCGAGAGTCAAGTAGAAGCGATTATCCCTCTGCTTCCTTTGTGAAAGATGATATCCGGAGTGCATAACCTCTCTAAGTCTCTCCCTCTCTCCCTCTCTCCGTCTCTCTCAGACCTCTCCCTCTCGGCTCATTCACCGAATGTGTGTGTGTAAACGTGAATAAGCTGCTCCGTGTCTCCCCCACTGGGTAATGACTCCAGTCAAGATAACTTCGTTTGGGCTCAGCGGAGCCAAAAGAAAACAAAAGAAGGCTCTAATCATATTCAAAGAGAGGAAGAGAGAGAGAGAGAGGAGAGAGGAGAGACAATAGCCTGAGAGGGAGAGAGAGAGAGCGAGAAAAGAATGCGGGGCTGGAGAGATGGATCAAGGAGAGTCCCAGTCAATCAACAAGCGCCCAGAGCAGTAATAAAATACATTCTTCTCCCCTCCGCCAATTCCCCTTGGAGGGACAGCCAAAAGGAAAAGAACGAGCTTGCCCTCCCCCACTCTCTCTCTCTCTCTCTCTCAAATATCTTCCATCCCTCACATTATAATGCCCGGGAAGACAGGAGAGAAGAGCGTGGGGAAGCGAGGGAAACAACGTTAATTATTTTATTTACAAAGCAAATGCCACAAAACTCTTTCCACCACAAATTAAGAGGGGAAAGTGCGGAGTCAAAGTATATGGCTTTTGTCTCGCGCTTCCCTGGACTCTTCCGTTTCAGGGTTTTTCTATGCTGGGAGATGTCCGGACAAAAAAAACGAGGGAAAGGGCAATCGCCGACGGAGTAGAAAATGTGGACAAGAGGAGGAACAACAAAACGCTTGCCAAGTCCTTGGTTGCAATAAAAAAGGAGGGGGAGATAGCGTATGTAAGTGATATGAGATACATAGAGAGATAGAGATAGAGAGAGGGACGAGGGAAGGAAAGAATGATAGCGATGAGGCGATCGATAAAGATATAAATTGGCTTCTGAGCGTGTATATTTCATGGCTAAATATGGAAGGGGCGGACGGACAAAAGAGCGGCGAGTCAATGAAAATATCCTCGCTTTCCCTTTTCCTCCGCCACTCGCTCGTCCTCCCACACTCTTGTATCTTTTTTATAAGCCAGAGAGCCCATGAAATTCTATCCCACATCCAATTGTTTTCCTTTCCAATCACACGACAATTGCCCAAAGGCTCCTCAACAATTCCGCCAACTTGTTATTACCAACATTACTTTGCCGGGGCTCTTTTTATGTCAAGTACCGGGCTTCTTTCGTCTCGGCGTTCTCGGGTAGAATTGAGTCATCGCTCACTTATCTGGTCCAGGAACATTACTTATTTATTCCTTGGGCTAATCCAGTCTGATTTATCTCTGTCCACAATTGCTCCAAATTACTAAGCTAACTTAATTTTTAATTCGGACACGCGGATTCAATTTGAAATTAAGCACCAGTAACCAAAAGGATCGCAGTTACAATAATAGCAAGAGAATTCGATTAATTGGTGATTATGCATTTGCTGGGTACTAGCAAAACTGTTGGTCGACGAAAGTACGTGAAACACACAATTTTTCCCGTTGGCAGACATAAATCGTTAAATTGCGTGAAATTAGCCCAGAAATCAAATTTCTTTACTGCCCACCACATGCAAATAACTTACACTGATTACGCTCATAAATTAGCCTGTAATTAGGGCCTTGCTCCAACTGAGCCTCCCCACCCTCGAAGGGAAAAGTGAGCCCACTCGGGAGAGAAAGAGATGCCGGAGAAAGTAGGGAAGAATGGAAGTGGGGAAAGCGAGAGAGGGAAATGACAAGTTCCAATAAGTAGCCAATACTAGTAATCAGATGGTAATTAAAGAGCCGTATTATTAAAATACTCGGCCGTCCCCTTGTACTTGGCGGGGACATTAGGCGGCTAAGTGCCGGGATTTGAATGTGCACACTCGCCAAGTCTCCGAGGAAGCACGTTGGCCTCTCCGCGGGAAATTTATATCCACACGTCTTTTTATATTTGTATACGCACCCGTGGGCCACATGGCAATTAGCCCTGCCCCCATAAATCTCAATGCTTTCTCTCCTCTCGCCGGCATGAGCACAGCGCAAACAGTATATCTCTTATCTCCATATCCATCCATATGCATAGATATTGCAGTATATACATATAATTATATCTGTCTATATAGATATACATAATTATATATTACATATCTTCTCTGAAAGGGTGAATAGAAATAAGAAAGAAAGAAAATCCTCTGCGTTATCCATATTCTCGGTGTCCATGAAGCCCCTTGTTCGAGATTGGAGGAGAAATGAAGCAGTTTAAGGTACAGAGTAAAAAACGTGTACAAAATGAAAACAAAGGGGAAATGTGTGAAGCAAGTCCCAAAGGAGGCGGTGGGAGGGGAGGAGGACGGAGGGGAAGCAAATGGATAAAATAATGGAATGTAATCCCCCTCCACACGAGCTCTCACCCTCTCTCTCCCTCGCACTCCCTCGCTAATTTCCCCGAACCCACCCCTCCCTCCACCCGGACGATGCCCCAAGAGCGACAGGGAAGACACGGGATGAGACAGAAAAGGAAAGGGAAAGAGTGGAGGGGAGAATAAGGGGATTCCCTCTGCTTTTACTCAAGACAATTTTATTAGGCGCATTTCCTCTCCACACATTTTTTGGCCTTTGAAAGGGGAAAGTGGCGGAGGTTGTGTTTGCGTTCCGGGATATCCCAGTACATGTGTGTCTATTTTCGGAGGGGAGCGGGCTGGAGGTGGATGAGAAAATGAGGACGAGATAAAAGAATGAGCCAGTACAGAAATGAGTTGTGCTTTGTCTGCCCTTTTCCAAGCAAAACTGCTGTCGTCGGCGGCAAAAAGAATGACAATGGCCGGAGTAATGAAAAATCTGGGTTCCTAACGATGAGCATAATCTCAGCCAAACTCCCCCACGGAGCCCTTTACATCTTCCTTTTATTTATTTTTATTTCCAGGACTCTCCTTTCTGTCGCACTTTCTACCGGGAAACAGAAGGAGTAAATAATGCACAACACGAACGAAGGAAGTTTAGGCGGAAGTGGAAGGAAAAAGGGAGAGTTGTCAACCAACTGATGAAGAGCGGCTTCCAT
Organism: Disparrhopalites patrizii; assembly: GCA_034698585.1. Taxonomy (NCBI): domain Eukaryota; kingdom Metazoa; phylum Arthropoda; class Collembola; order Symphypleona; family Sminthuridae; genus Disparrhopalites; species Disparrhopalites patrizii. The sequence goes on along the minus strand of JAQGBT010000807.1, from coordinate 4,757 downwards.
GGAAAAAGTACCAGGAAATGCTCTTGGTGAAAACAACATTGGGGATTTCTCCGGTGAGGTCTTATGTCTTTTTTAATCAGCAAATTTCACTTTAAAAATGAAAGCTGAATTATGGAATTCAGGAGAAAGCAAGGAGAGCACTAAAGTTCTGATTTGCTATGTCAATGTAGTGAGGAGGAGAGGCAGTCCATTTCTCGCGATGTTATTTCCTTCTAGGAAAGTTCCCAGCCTTTCTCCTTCGTCCTTTCGCCGTATCTGTCCTTCCGTTCTCTCCCACTTGCTCTTTCGACTCTAGCCGACTGGAAGAAATTCCCGTATATTTTGTCCTCTTTCTCACGGCCTTTCTTGTGTAGGTACCTACAAACGTAGGCCTTTTCCAGCTCCGACGGCCTCGGCCCGAGTCTATTGATCCCGCTGACCTATCTACAGTAATTTACACATTATCGGCTTTTGGCCCCTCTCCTCACTCATTCCTTGATCCTCCTCCGCCGCCTCCTCCGCCGTCTCCTCATCCTCTTCTCCTTCAGTCCACAATCTCACAGGACTTATGAGCGCGGAGATATTGGCTCCACTTGGAGCAGCCAGCACTTTCCCTCTCCTTGGACTAGTAGCCCATGATGTAATGGAGCACCCGATTTTTAGTACTTTTCCCACGGAAAACAACTTTTGGCTTTCACTCCACTTTTTCACTTTCCCTTCAAATCACATAATTCCTCCATACCTGCGAGAATCTACAGCGACGGCGATTTTCTCTCCCCGCCTGCTCCTTGCGTACCGACAGGAAATCCAACCTCTTTCTTCCCAGCTTAGACGAACAAGCTATCAGGGGACAAAGTTTTTTTGGAAAAGGTATGAAAACATCTTATTTTCGCTAGTTCGATAGGTGAAATTTGGAGAGGAGTGAAAGAAAGGAGACTCGAAAAGGGATCGATGCGAACAGGAAGAGTGATTCGGACGTGGTTTGACGACCCAGAAAGCTGCACACGCTGAAAATAAATCTGGGCCTATCAAGTCAAGCACAACGAAATGGCGGGAAGATTATGGACAAACACGAAAATACTGACAAAACCCCAAAAACATTAGAAATGCGTTTCGAGTAACCGCGAACAGCCAAAAGGGCGAAAATACACAGGAGAAGAAAAACAACTCGCAGAAGAAAAAATGAGGATGAACGATAAATGGAACAACATGCAAAAAGAACAAACTGATCGAAGGCGAAGGGTGGAAAAAGAAGATGTGATTGGAGGAAAGGGAAGGCTAAATAAGGACGAAAGGGAGCAAGCAAATGACAGGGAAAAATGGAAACCTCTAAACAAGACGTCGGTCGCAAATTCTCGAATTGTAAGCAAGCTCGAAAGACTAAAAAAGTAGGTTGTGGAAATATTTTTGGCTTCCTTCTCATTGCAAAAAAAAACTATAGGATAAAAAGTAGACCCAGCGGAAAATGTGGTCAGCACGGGCGGAATGAAAGAAAGAGAGAAAAAGGGAAGCAGACTTTGTAAGACGAACGTGCTACCATAAATTGGAAGTGAGCAACAGCTTCGGAGTCATCCTGAATTTTATGAGGCTCCCCAGCACTATCTCCCCCGCCAATGTAATCTACTCACAGGTATGACTGACATTTCCTCTCTACTTTCCCCCACCACACATTTCCCTCTCTTTCTCTCTCTTTCTGACATCCTCTTTCTACCGTGTGAGAAAACGAAAAAAACTCTGCGCACTTTATGGCCAAACAAATGGCGAGTGGAGACGAAACTCTCACATTCTCCTTGGCGTGCCCACACATTTGACCTTCTCCACACAATTTCTCCTCCCAGACTTTCTCCACACCCGAGGAAATTGTATGAGAGCAAAACCTGAAGCCATTCTCCTTAGTGACTGCGAGGGGAAATCACATACAAAATGTACACGTGTCTTCATTTTCCCTCCTCCTCCCAGCTTTTCCTCTTCCTTTTCGCTTTCTCTCTTCCGCCCCCTTCAATTTATTGTCTCTCCCCGAGCCTTTGACAAAATCAACGCAATCTACTTTCTCCCCTGGACATGGACAAAGTGATTGTACGACCGAGTGAAAGTGCATTGGTCTGACTAGACTTTGTCATGAAACCCGCAAAACAAGTGAGCATTATTACTGTTTGACTCTGTCCATTCACGCGGCTTTTTCTCACAACAAGACTAATACATGGGAGGTGTTCATGCAACTCACAATATAGCTATATGTAGGGTGTATATGTATGTAATGAGCCTGTAATATACAGTAATCACGACATGTTAATGTGTCCGAACGAGTAAATGACCATGTCACCTTTTGCCCTCGTAAACTTACCTTTTTATTTCTCTTTTGTCCAGGAACTATTTTTACCTATTTATTATCTATTTAAATGTGATAATACGCGAGGTTTCTTTCCTTGTTGCCTCAAAAACTATGACTCTGGTCTTGAGCTTCCAACAGTGAACTTGTATTTTAATTTGTGTGCTGTGTGTATTTGTGTGTATGGTTATTGGTCATTAAATGCATTTTTTCTACACACAGTTCTCTGCCTCGTTCTTGTACCAATTTACCCCATCATTATTTTTTTCGGCCAAGCATAAAATCTGTCTGACTCCCCGAGCTATTTAGGAGGAACGATAAATAGGAGAAAGTTGGGGAATGACGGGGTCACCTTTTTTCCCAAACAAGATAGTTAATATCGGATGGCAGTAGCTTTTTTTCTAGCTTTTCCCCTTCACAATATCACACTTTCACTCGTACGTTTTTTTCAGGAGACAATAAGTGGTTAAATCGCATGATGAAAAGCCCTCCATCTAACACTTAAATGTTGCTTCTGACTTTGCTTTCCACTCGGAATGCAATGAATGCAGGCATCACAAAGGAGGAAATGGAATAATTCTGCATTAAATCCATGTGAACTTCAAGACTGGAGAGAACAATCGTAGATTGTCTTACATGCCTTGGAAGGGACGGCTGACGTCATCCCGAATATTTACGAGGCTTTAGAAAGTACAAGTGGACTTACAGTGACGACGAGGCGTCACGAACAGTCCTTTGCTCCCATTACAAAATCATAATTGCGATAAGGCTTTGTGGACCGTTTTATACGCATATTTTTACACCAAACACACCATTACAATTTGCCTCCCGCACACGCTCCTTCCCTTCTGCTTTCTCCTTTCCGCTTTCTCTCGTGTCTCCTCCTCCCCTTTCAAAAAAATTACTTGCGCACACACCAACAATTTCACACCCCTTCGCCTCACGCATTTATTTTTCTCGCAAACTGTCTTCCAACAAAACTTTCCTTTTAATTTCCAGGTTATATTTCTCACACACTTTCTTTCCTGCATTTTTTCTCCTCCCAATGTATTATGTGCCACATGGTTTACCTACATATTGGTTTGCTTCGTACACTTTGGGAAAATATAAATATTTTAGATTCAGAGTAGAAACAAACTATTTGTATGGAGAAAGTTTTCGTACATTTCTTCTATTTTGAACTTTCACCCACTAAGAAAAATAAGATTTTTTGTGGGAAGAAAATTATTGGGAAAGTGTAAAAGAACTTGTGCATGACTTTGCTAAAAAATATTAAAAAAATGTTTTCTCTTTCGCCAAGCAAATTACATCCGGGATTTGTTCTCTCTGATTTAGTATGGAAAGTGTTGGGGATAAAGAACATAATACACTGTATAAATCACAAGGCGTACAACACACATGCGTTGGAAGGAGTTCACACGAGAATATCCCATTTACTTGAAATATGTCAGCTTTTTTTCTGAATTTCTCCTCCTCCATTTTTTGATTTTTTGATTCCCTGCTTTATTATTTTTTTACCTCCTCATTTCTACCTGAAACTTGCATATTCCACCACATGCTCCCTTTTCAAGCATCTTTTTTCTCCAGAAAGCCTTTACTGGTTATCGCACAAATTCTCTCTACCGTTGTAGCTAAGCCTTTTTAAGCACACATGCGCACATATTGTTAGATATTTGCATACACAGATATATCTGAATATGTGTATCTACGCAAAGAGGCTTGTCACTGAATGTTTCCTTTGATCGTGTCTCCTGTATATTCCTCCACATTTTCTTAATTCCTTCCACTTCCCTTTGCTTTCAGGGCTTTCTCTACGATTCTTTCTCCTCTCGCATTTGCTTTCGCTCCCCTCTCCAAAGCCCACAGGTTCCCGTTTGCGGTCCAAAAAGAAAGCAGAGTTTGCCCAAATTTATTTACTGCCCTCGTTCCAGGTCTTCATCAAGAAACCGCGGGCACACAAAGGAAGCAGGAGAGAGAAAGGGAAAAAAGAAAGTGGGAGTTTTTCCCTTTCTCCTACACTGATTGAGTGTGAGCGGAGGGGAACTCGGAATGAAAAGTTAAAAGGAGAAATACATGTATGTATGACTACGCACATAATGCACATATGTATGCTAGTGTGTGTGTGGAGAAAGCAAACAAGTGAAAGGTTGCATGCAAAATAAGAGGAGAAAGTTGTTGTGATGTATGGTGGAAGAAAGGACTTCGAGGAAAAGTGGGAGAGTAGAAGAACGAAGGGAAATAAAAGGCGGAGGAGAAGAAGAAAAGCACAGTGGAAGGGAAAATAAAGTGCGCCAAAAAAGACGGAGAGAAAGGTAAAACGGTTGAGGTTCAAAAGATGTCAATTTGTGCTTTGGCTGTAATGTAATTTGGAAGAACACGGGGAAACTTTTCCAATCCTTTTACCTTTTTATGCATGGAGAGAGTTGGGTGGGTAGGCTGGGGTGAGATC
>JAQGBT010000806.1:0-41697 GCA_034698585.1 Disparrhopalites patrizii | reverse complement strand
AAAATGTTTTTGAAAAAATCCGTAATCCGTAATCCCAGCATTTTTTGTGTAATCCAACACCACCCTGCAACCGAATGATTATAAAAGCATTACTCCAAGGAGAAATTAATCATAGTCAATATGCTATGCCTAAAATAATAGGGACTCTCAAAGGAAAACAACATTAATTTTTAAAAATGATAAAAAAGGCAAGATAGAGAGAGAGAGAGACGGGCCCAACAACAACTTAATGATGTTTCCAATCACTCCAAGCAAATGAAGCCTAGCTAGAAAAATGCACACATGATAGATACATGCATTAATATCTACCATTATAGTTATTATAGTTATACTTTTTAGTTAACAACTGTAATCGTCATCTGAGTCATCTTCAAAATCCTCCCGGATTTCAAAGTGTCGAACAATTCCGTTAAAATAAGGTCGATGCTCGGGCTTATACTGCCAGCACGCGTGCATTAATTGCTTTATGTGAATTCTCATATCAAGAGATGTGAAGTGTGTTGGTTTGCTCTTGGTCAATACGAGTTCCGCGATCTATATAGATTAAAAATAAAAACGTAATTATCCCTTACTACAGGAAAAAAGCAACATCTTATATATCACGAAAGTAATTAGCCAAAAACAACTTCAGAAACTCCATATTATCTTATTCTACCAATTGACTTACTTTTGTATTGGTATAACCCTGGAATGGACTCGTGCCACCTGACCAAATTTCAAACAGGACCATTCCATAGGACCAAACATCCCACTTGAAACTTCTTGAGGCTTCACAACGTTCGAAAGTTCCGGAATCAGTCTCCTCCCAAGGTAGATTCTCAGGAGACATCCACGGAATTGGGCAGGGCATTTCAAACTAGAGAAAACAAAAGATTTTATAGATTATTATAACCTCCTGGAACCATTAATTTCATCTCAGCCAAATATTTTTGAATACTCCATGAAGCCGGAATTCTTGGGATATTGTCCAGTATTTGTTTTTCTATACGCCCAAAAGACTTAATTAAAAAATTACCTTAGTGTACTGCTGGTAGCAGCTTGTGTTACTACTATCAAAATATCCTAAATCGCCAACTTTTGCAGTCATGTCCGCACTAAGCAAAATATTCCGGGCAGCTAAATCCCCATGCGTTATTTCCTTTGAATGTAGATACTCCATACCCATTGCCACATTCCAAGCAACCCTCATCATTTGATCCTACAAAAAAACCAGAACATTCATGTAATTCAACTGTTACTAATTCCATGCGTCTTAAAGATGTTTGATCAGGAATTATAGAGTACTAGAAATTAAGATGCTCGCACTTGAGTCAATTCCCACGTCAGAAGATACTTTTTCAAATCCCCACCCTCCATGTACTCAAGCACCAGCCAAGGAACGTCACCTGAATCAAAACGTGTTGGGTCAGTTTGGTCGATCAAACATCACTTAATAAGCTTTGAACTGGTCCGAGGAATAAACAGATTGAATTCACACAAATTAATTAGACAAAGTTTCACTAACTTTGTGGTGCCTGCACCATCCCCAAAAGTCGGACAACGTTTCGGTGATCCAAACCGAGCATCCGATTTCTCTCCGCAAGAACCATTGACCTGCTCGCTCTCTTCATGACCTTGACGGCCACATCTTTTGTAACCTCATAACCATTTTTATTCCTGGTACTCCAAACCGCTGGGGAAACAAAGAAATACAAGACGAAATTTAAATCATCAATCAAACTAACAATAACCAAGCCTTTAAATACAACACCTGAAGAGTCAAAACCAGGAGAACCAAAACGCATTAATAATTGAGCATTTTGGTTGGAACAATTAAAATTTTCCCAACAGAAAATAATCTATTAACATGACGTTCACAAGACAATGAATAAGTAATTAAGGAAAGGAGCTTTCCGTTATCAATCAGACCTACCTTTGAAGACTTTCCCGAATGATCCTTCCCCGATGGGAGTTTGATTCCAGAGTTTGGATGGGGAAATGATCCGTCCTCGGACCGGGGTTGATAACGACATGTTTTCATCCAAACGAATATTCTATATTCTTTTAATCCCGTCCCTGAATCAATTTTTAATCTATAATCCGGAGCCTAAAAATCATGCGGGATTATGAGCTTATTTACTTTGAAAAAACAGCGCCTTTATAACGTTACCAGTTAACACATAATTGGAGCGAAATAACGTAAATGCACATAAATGCAGTGAAAACTCTAATTCCTATAGTTCCAAAATCCGGCTTCCCACTCCAAAATCGCGAAAAAAATATTTTTGTAAAAAAAATAATCCCACACGTTAATCCCCACGTTAATCCTAATCCAAAAATCGTTAATCCGTCACTCCCTTGCACACATAAATTAATTTTCCACACTTATGTAATTTAGCAGGGCTCACTTTGGTTGTCAATTATGAATACCTAAATAAATAAAATATGATCTTCCCACACGGTAAATCTCGTATACAATACACGACGTTATATGCTCAAAATATGACTCAATCAAATGCAGAGGGTAACAATTCCAGTAATAATAATTTGGAGTCTAAGACTAATTTTATTCAAGACATCTTGTTATATCTAAAAAAAAAAAATATCTGTAAATCTGTATACTACCAACATCCGCATCATCCGCATAATCCATAAAAATCACTATATGGAGGGTGAAGTACATAATTTGATCCTCCTTAATGCATGAATTGATCAATTCATCCAGAGGATCCATTTATGTACTTCACCCTCGATATAATTACAATTAAGATATTAATATCCAGTACTTTATTAGAAATTAATATCCGGTGGAGGACATTGCAAGGAAGCACATAAATAAGACATTAGAACAGCCAGCAATCCATTTGGAACTATCATCTCCAAAGAAGCATCGTGTGCACATTCTGGAGATGTGAAAGTTCTACTCTATAGCTTTCACATAACATTCATATACATACCTGAATGACATCATACATTTGTACAAACGGAAATAAAAAATACGTAAAGATTGAGCCCAACACGGACGTACAGACCTTCCGTGATGAATCAATTAAAAAAAAAACTACTGAAGTAGCACCACGAGCAGCAATTTTTGTCTACCCGCTGAATCCCGATTTCTGAAGGGGAAGCAGATACAATTGCTTCAAAGATCAAATAATACACTCGCTATACAAAAATAAGGAGATTCCAAACATTTTGCACTCGTCCTCCATGTCCTTGGTAAAGAAAGTATTACATAGTGGACTCTCGCTATCACAACCCTGAAGGGAAGGGCACAAATGGTTGTTATATGGAACATTTAATATGTACACAACATACATTAAGGGTTGAAAAATAAAGTTGTTGTAGAGAAAAAAAAGTTGTTATAAAGAGAGTCCACTGTAGAGGCAATATCCACAGGTGAAAGTTACGCTGATTGCCTTTGTCATCATCCATCCATTTAAGTATGTATGTACATATGTATACATCCAAACATGTCACAAATTGCCTCAGAACAAAATCACCCAACGATTTCCTGGTCCAAAAGAGCAGCGAAAAAATTACAGCCATGGACCAGTTACAAGAATATTATTTGCACACAAAGGGCTTTCCCCCGTATATAAATTGGGCAACAAAGGAATCAAAGGCGTTCATAATGATGAGTTCCCCCATTTATGAGGGTTCGGAAGACGCGGAAGGAATTTGTGTGTTCCATCCTGGCTTGGAAGTGCAAGATATTGCCGTCCACGACTTGTGTTCTTTGGTAAATAGGATTCCTCTTCCCCGAAATGGACCTGCATTTCCTGTAGTGATTGAGCAAGGCCGTGCTCTTGGGGACATAAAAGGTCTGCTCGGAATAAATGGGCATGACGGGACTCGTGAAGGAAGTTACAAAATGATGACCGAGGCTGAGGACGGCCTGGGCTCTCACAATGAATTTTGTTCGGTCATGAGTGCCCCATATTCGTTTGGTCCTCCTCGTACAGGAAAATATTGGGAATGGAGATGAGGATGAGCCATCAAGAAGAGGGAAAATGCGGGTACTATTGCTAATAGGTCCCAACCACGGTAATAACCATTTGCTCCAAGCATTTCCCCTACTACTACCCCCTTTAGTAATGGGAGGAATTGGACCAGCTGGAAGGACAACGGATTCCGAATGGGAGTTGGAGCAAAACTCGTCACAGAAGAAGACATTGTGAAAAATAAATTGATCCTTGAGTCGATAGAGGCTGTCCCCCAACAAATCTCCCAGATTTCTCCCTCCAGCTGGGACAATATATTCGTCAATGTCCACCACCACCACAAAGCCCCGTGTCTGTTGGTACAAACAGTCATGGAGTGCTGTGAGAGTCCCGTAATCCCAGAGATCCGAAGTGTTTCCCGTCGGTAGATTCCACGACATTAATTTGACATTTGGTAGGGCTTCCAAAAATCCCCGGACTCGCTCGGTGATGCTCAGGTCGTAGAAGGTGAATCTGGATACGCCCACTGCCTCGTAGTAGGAGATGAACTGGGCCAACCTGATGAGGTCGTCCATTGGACCGAATAGAGGACGGACGCACACTGACAGGGGCTCTTCATCATTAGTTTCTCCGGGGTAACTTTCTTTTTCTCCTGGAGATTGTTTATGACTTTCTCTTCCTTTCCCTTCAACCTCCTTGTCATTATTGACCTTCACTTCAACTTTCCCCGGGATTCCAGCTTTCATTTTGTTTTCGGGCCTGTCACTCTCCCGGGCTTTCACCCATGTTTTCTCTAATTTCTTTGATTTGTCCCTTGCTTCTTCTACATCCTCTGCTTTCTCTATTGTACCCATTTTCTCCTGTTTATTTTTCTTATTTCCAATTTTGTCCAATTCTCCTCCTTTTTCCAATCTCCAAGCTTTCTCCGATTCCTCTGTTTCCTTCCTTCTCTGAATATCATATTCCTCTATTTTCTCCATTCTTCCAGATTTCTCCAGTGTCTCTGCTTTCTCCAGTCTCCGTTTTATCTTTTCACTCCCAATTAAATCTTTTTTGGCAGGTTCACCCACCTTGGAAACCATCTCCAGCGTTTCAAGTGTCATTTCCTGCCCTTGAAATCCCAACTTCTCCGTGCCTGCCCGGGTTATTTGCACTTGTAATATTTTATCCGGGTAGCCACGTACATTCCTCGGGTAGAGAGCCACAAAGAGAGGATGGGAGGAATCCAGGGGAATATAGGAGAAGAAGCACTTATAAAAGCAGCCCGCAAAGGTCTTAACACCTTCTTCAAACACAAAATATGTCAAATTCCAACTCTCCAACCCCCGAAAAGTCCCGGCCGCATCCCTGTAAAAGAGTTTACACAAGTACTTCTCATTCATATCGGGAACATCCCACACTTTGGTGAAATGTTGGACGACGGGCGGGGGAGTGGAGGTCTTCTTGATGCGTTTCAAGCCCAGGACTTTGATGTAGGGAATCACCCCCTTCTGACCGTTTTGGATCCATGAATTCTCTTTTGGACTTCCCACGCCCCCGCCTTTCCGTCCTTCCAAAAAGGCACTGTACACATACATGTCCCGGCTGATTCTCAGCCATGTCCGGGGTTTAAAAGTACTTTTAGGTGTTGAGGAAGAAATGGTAGAGGAGATGGCAGAGGATGTCACCTCCGTGTCGGATGACCTCCATAAAAAGTGAAGTCCGACAACAATGACAAATATTAATGTCAGAAACACTTTATCCAACCGGCGTATCCTCATTCTCCAGGTTTCTGCTTGGGAGAAGATGTCCAGCAAGGCAATCTCGGAACAATAATAAAACGATTTCTTTTATAATGTTGAAATTCGTCTCCAATTCCCCGGAACGAAATGGGATCTCCTCCTCCTTTCCAAGTGCATTGCACCTCCAATAAAATGGGGCCTATTGCAACACCACAGAAATCAATGTTCTTTTATTTTGAAAAAACATGAATCACGTTGATTTCTTCTGACTATTCCAACGAGAACCCGGATATGTACACAATAAATGGAAATCTCTTAATTTCCTCTGGTTCCACGGAAACATTCCCGAGCAATTTAATTCACAATGGAGTTAAGAGAATGAGAGAAGATAGCATTTCTCGCTTATCCCATGCACGTTTATTCTGTTGAAGGTCAACAGCCCGGTAAGCTCCTGAATTTTCATGACTTATGCATCTTTGGTGTTTCTAAAAGGGGAACGTTTTAAATGAATGAAAAAGTCATGATGGTCCTCACTCCACCAGCAGATCTTGTGGACTATATACCAAAAGCTTCCAAATTCATTTTTTATGGATGATCTCATCATTCTCAGGCTTACAAACGGGACGGGCTAGGAAGAAGTTGGGAATGGAGTTGGACGAGACCAGCATTTTTGGCATTCATTTCCATCCTAAACTCCGTTATAATTGGTTACGGTTCACTTCTTTTAATTGGCCACTTGCATGCAGTTCCTCGGCTTTATGGACGGAGTTCTCACAAGGTACATTTATGTATGCACATATATGCATAGATATACATACATACATATGTATTTATATATTTGTGTATTAGCATACTTCAGATTTGTATTTCGTGTTTCAAGCGTTATTTCAAGGCGCTAGGAGGCTGTATTCTACCGCCTTGGCGTTATATATGTATTTATATGTGTAATATTCATACAGTCTTAGGAATGTCTTAGGAAAATATTGTCTATCAATAGTTAAACGCCTACTAGGGCGTTATGGAAGTTCAATAATTTTTAAGTGCACTTATAGTACAGATAGTTTTTTTTTTGGCAATTTTACAAAAGACAGATTCGTCTTTGGTAATGCTGGGAATAGTAAAGGCGAGTTTTCTTTGATCAATAAAATTTCCTACCCTCAATTGTCACGTGTATACATATATGTATACATATACATACCTATATATATACCTGCAAGGTCACATGAAATCTAGAGGGACAAAATCTCTGGCAAATGGCAAATACTAATAACAAGCATTTCCGAAAGCTGATCTGGAGATCTGGACACGTCCTTGCGTCTCCTACATACCAAGTCTTTAACAATAATAAAATTGCTACTATCCATATACCGTGCTGCCTATGTTCAATTACGTGGCTTTGAAGTTTATTACAAATGCGGATCACGATTTCATGTGTTTTTTCCATTTCTATAGACGTGATTTTTTTTTTACTTTTCCAATCACGATGAACGGTCAAGTTTTCTAAGGAATTTATACGTATTTTATTAGAATCCTATTTCCAAGCCACGTTCGCTTCGACTTGAATGAGTTATTTGTTCCCCTTTCTAAGTATAAGTAAAAATATAAACAATGAAGCAAAAATTAGTACTGACAAATTGATGGAGATATTATTTACATGTATCCACATTTAATTGAGTTAATTAGTACATTATAAAAATAAGATGAGAGAAAAATAAGAAATGATAGCAATCAAACTTTCAACACGTATTTTTTTTTTTTTTTGAAATAACATGACCATAGTACATTGATATCCCACGGAAAAGGTACTAATACATACATACGACTTGAATGGAGCGAGAACGGGGGAAAGGAAAGGGAAAGTGACAAATGGGAGATTCCTTCGTGATATGGAAGGTTAGTTTAGTGCATTAAAAGTGATTAAATGTTACATTCCTTTCCGTGGAACATACTCACAATTTATCTTGTCGATGATTAAAGAGCCTCTTCATCCCCTCTCGAATTTACTACCCGCGCGCTCCTTTTATGTAATGCTTATCTGTAAATGGGAGTGATCGTGTATTTCCACGTCAATACATACTTATATGTATGTATATCGGCAGCCTTTTTTTACAATCACAAACTTTCCAAAGTGCAAATTTTATTTGGGTGAATGGCGTTGGAACTGTTTTCTTCGTCTACAGGTTTGGGCTCAATGCGTCAACATATGCAGGTAACAGCCACAAAGTGGACTGAATCAAAGAAATCAACAATATCTGCTGGGAAACTAAAAATTTGCCGCATGATCTAACTTGGTGATTAAACTAATTAGCTAAAAAAAATCCATGCCTGAAAAGGAAATAATAAAAATTAAGGGATAACTGTGTTTTTGAGATTTTGTTTAGTTTTTTTGAAATCTGGGCTAAATCCAGTCTGTGTAAATAACTAAAAAATAACTATCACATGACCCCATACACATGATATGAAGAGTAAGGACAAAACGGTTAGCAAGTTCATTTAGCAGGGTGTTCAGTAGAGACAGAAAATAATTTTCGTTAATTTAGTTTAATTTCTGTAAATTTAATTTGAATTTAAAAAATTTGATGATTGACAAATGTTTTTAAAAGGGAAAGAAGTTTCAAGAGGATTTTATAATTTCAAAAACTTCGACTGCTTAAAAATGTCCCTAGATGCCTTAAAAGTGGAGTACATTATGTAACAAAAATCTCAATTTTAAAACAGAACCGTTTTATCTCTATACATTTGATGTATTTAACCCATTCGTATATACCGTAAGTGAGATATATTTGTACATACATCGGAGATACAGATATACCTCGGAGCCTTCGGAGATAATGGGCAAGCTTCTATTTTACATTCTCATGAGATTTATTAGATTTTTTTCCTGAAGTCAACACCTTCTTTGAAGACAGAAGGGGAATTTACACGTTGTTAGAAGTATTTCTCTTGCAATTCGTAGGTGGTAAAAGTGATAGCCAGAGCACCATACAAATATGCAATCCCCTCATAAAGGGAATGACCAAAAAAGGAGAGATGCAATGTTTACATCGTTCCGTCCTAATGCCCGTGATGCGCGTGGGAGATCTCGAGAATGAGGGAATTGGATGTTATCGTGGCCATATCGTTACGGCTTACGGCAGTATTCACTGATATTGCCACTGATTACCTTACTTGAAGAGACTTGGAGGTACAAAGTACAAAGGAAAAGGCTTGGATATCTCTTTTTCTCCATTCCCCCATAAAAATGAATTAGAAAATCTGTTCTCACTCACATTTTTACAGGATTATTTTTATGGATGAAAATCAAGAGAAGAATCATCCTTATCCTTCTATTTGCCCACACACACCATGATTTTGGAGGATTCCTTTGGTACAAATTTCAAAAGTGCTCAAATTTGGGTTTTAAATTTGTAATTAGGTGAATAAACGCAGATTTAATAGTAGCTGATAAAAGAAAGTGCACCCATATTTAGTCCCTGTGATTATAGTATTTTTGTAGGTGATGATCCATTCCTAAATTCAAATGCTACACACTGTAGATCTCCAATCATTTCAAAACTTTCACATTCTACTCGGTTTTGCTAAGTAACCTATTGGACTTGCAATCTCCAAGTATTTGTAGATGCATGAAGATTTGAGGACGGATAAAACACCTGCCTTTCAGCATTTCTATGGTCTTGTAATCAAAAGGGAGGGGAAAGATATGCATGGAGGCTATTTATGGGTTCTTCACGAACAAAAGTCGATGATTAAAAAAACGAAAGTGATTTTCTATAGAGTAAATCTGTGGCCGTTTTGAGCCTATACCATTGGACTTTTTTGCCATATTCTGCTATTGGCTCCATTTTACAGCTTTCAGTAGCCCAGTAGATAATTTTAAGGGTCATTCCTTTTGCACTTAACGCACCTGAGTGTAACACATGCCAGACAACTAGAAAATGCATTAATTTACTGCAATTATGTGCGTCTGTGCGTATACATTTTCATTCACAGAATGATTGAATAGCGTTTGAAATAAAGACATTATCAAATTCCTGAACTATGACTGGAATTCGAAAGCGGGCTGAAATTAATTTTTTTTAAAAATCCTTACTTTCTAAGTTAAATGGCGAAAATGTTTAGTCCAGAAACATTTTCTCCAGGAAAAAACTTTTCCAGCAAAGCACCTCCCAACATTTCCTGTGGAAAGGCACTGCCATCCAGCGGAGTAAACGAAATCCAAAGGGATTTGGGGTACCTTGAGACATCCAGACTAAACCTTTGACTGTTTCTCCAGATAAAAACCGAACTGGTTTTCTCAAGATTTTAAACTGACCTCGAACGACCTGGTGAAGTTTTCATCCTTGCCTATATAAAAGCGCTAAGGAAGATTCAGAAATGAAATATCCAAAATAGTCAAGAAAACTGTCGCAAAAGGCATGGAGATTCGTTCAAAAGTTCAAAAATCACAAATGTTTATTCCGTGGATTTGGTGACGTTGACGAAATGGATAGAGTAAAAACAAGTGAAAGTAATATTCTTCCAGTGGCTACACACAACAATTACAAAATTATAAAAACCTGCCAAAATGTGTGGCAGTGAGCGTGAAGGAAATGAGAATCAGAAGAAGAGATTCTTGATTTAGTGAGCGATATTTTGGAGATGAGAAATGGCACACTAAAGGACTAACGTTTTTAGGGGAATTCCTCCGATTTGACAGCTGGAACTGGAACTGGAAGGAGAAAGCGAGAACTCATTAAATATGGAATTATAATAGTTAACTGATAAACTCGTACGCATATTTAAACGTACAATTTCTAAATTAATGGCAAATTAAATTGATGTGCGGCAAGATTGTAAGGTTGGAAAATTAATTATAATTATAGTGACCTTCATTAAGGGAAGAACCACTCCATCCATCCCCATGACTAGCCTCCTTGCCATAGTCGCCGTGGCCGTGGGATTCGGATTGCCATCCATGGCCGTAGCCTCCATGACCTCCATGGCCGTGACCTTTAGTGTCGTGACCGCCGTAGGATGGCTGCCATCCATGGCCGTAGTCTCCGTGACCTCCGTGACCTCCATGACCGTGACCTTTAGTGTCGTGACCGCCGTAGGATGATTGCCATCCATGGCCGTAGTCTCCGTGACCTCCGTGACCTCCATGGCCGTGTCCTTTAGTGTCATGACCGCCGTACGATGATTGCCAACCATGTCCGTGTCCGTGGCTACTGTGGCCATGACCGTGTCCATGACCGTAGGAAGGTTGCCAGCCGTGGTCGTTGTGTCCATGGCCACCGTGTCCATGTCCTTCGGAGGCTTTCCAACCCTGGCCGTAACCGCCATGTCCGTGACCATGTCCATGACCTTCACTGGCTTTCCAACCACTTCCATAACCACCGCCGTGTCCGTGTCCATAATCTTCAGTAGCCTTCCATCCACTACCATATTCACTGTGTCCATGTCCGTGTCCATGACCGTGTCCATGACCAGAAGGAGCTTTCCAGCCACTGCCGTAGTCATTACCTTTGCCGTATCCAGAAGCCTTCCATCCACTTCCGTAGACTGGAGTATGTAACTGTTTGTGTCCGTGTCCATGGGTAGGTTGCCAACCATGTCCGTGACCTCCATGGCTATGTCCGTGACCTCCATGGCCATGTCCGTGACCTCCATGGCCATGGCCGTGACCTCCATGACCTTGTCCATGACTGCCGTGACCATGTCCGTAGGACGATTGCCACCCCTGTCCATGTCCTTGACTATGTCCGTGTCCATGACCGTGTCCATGACCGTGTCCATGGCCATAAGAGGGTTGTTGCCAACCATGTCCGTGACCGTGTCCCGAGGACTTCAAGCTATGTCCGTAACCCCCGTGCCCGTGTCCATGTCCATGACTAGACTGACTCTTCCATCCTTGTCCGTATCCTCCATGCCCATGTCCCTGCCCATGGCCATGTCCATGACCATGTCCATGGCCGTGTCCAGGGGCCTTCCACCCATGCCCGTGTTCACTGTGACCATGTCCACCCCGACCGTGACCTTTGTTGCCTGGGAATCCGAAATTGGCAAAATTAAAGAATCCGTGATTCAGGATACTGCTGTCCGTTTCCAAACTGGCATCTTCCAGGGAGCTGTTCCTCCGTGTGACTGTCGCCGTGGCTGTGGTATTTTTCTGGGCTACGGACAGGGCTGACAGCCCCAAAATGGCAGCCACGTAAATCTATGAAATCAACATAAATTTTTCAAAATTGCTCAACAAAATTACATTGAATCAGTCGCTGCTGCAAATATTTACTATAAGAAATAACGGTACTGCTTCTAAATGTAAACCACAGTGCCTATAAGGAGGCAAAATTTATTTCTACAACCTTTTCTCTAAAAACATGTAAGTTTTTTCCTGTGAAATTGGCTGCAATTTTGCCGCAAAATGATCAACACACTGTTCCCCCAAAGAATTACAAGGTTTTTCCTCAGAAGAACTACAATTTTAGTCTAATATGTTTACCAAGTTTTTTCCCCAAACTATTATGTAGTAAAATATTTTCCAAAAGTATTCTTTAAAAAAAAAACTGATGACGTTGTGCAGTAAAAAATATTTGCTGGGAAAATAGCACATTTCCCTTAAAAAATGTAGTCTAGTATATTTTTCTTAAATATTAAGTATGCTTTTTCTCCAAAAAATTGAATATTTCTCAAAAATTATATTTTTTTCCAAAAAAGCACGTAATTCAATAAACCACACACTCACCAATTTCATGTTTAGAAAATTACCAAAAACTATATAAAACACCACACTTTGGCGAAACAGAAGGCTGAAATGTGGTTCAAGTCATTGAAACATTTGACTTTATATAGTCCCCCACAATTTTCCGTCAATGTTGACTGGTCAAATTAAAGAACTTTTACGTGATTCCTGTTTGATCGTTCTTTATCAAATACATAATGAATGGCGTTACACTTTAAAAAGGTACAACAAATAGCAGGTGAAAAAAACAGAATCGTAAAAAAATGTGCACCCAGCACATTTTATACCTTTTAAATCATCCTATTCTGCCCCAAAAAGTTTTTCGAAGTACTTCCTCACATGCCATACATAAATATTTTGTGAAGCCTTTAATAGTATAAATAACACCTATTATTTACCTGCTCACTGACCGCACAGCACCCCAATGCATTCCACGTATGGATATGCTCGTAACATTTGTTTGTGGTTTGTTTTTTTTCTCCTCACCATAACTTTTCCTCTCTTTTAATATCAAATAATAAAAAACTTTCTTCTAATCCTCTCCTTGTTAGTCGAGCTACAAAACTGTTACGTTAACACAAATCACTAAAAATAAATTCCCTTTCAAAAAGGGGAAAATATAATTTTTCCTAAATATCAAAATTAATTTCTTTGCTTGCCTACCCATGCAATCCACACATGTGGCTTTTTTTTACTGTCAGCTGTGAGGGTCTGTAGTGTGTGAGACCAAATAAAGTGCAACAATAATTATTACATTACACAGCTTGCAAACTTCGGAGCGGAAAAAAAAACTTTTAGACACAAAAATAACTTCCCCTTTTTGTATTAATCATTTTCTATTAAAACATTATCGTGTGAACATGATTATTTCCGTCATCATAGAATAAATTTTTGAGAGGATGCAAAAAGGAACCAGCATTTGTATAGTGTTATATTCACACACATACACTTACATACACACGTACAGTGCAAACACCAAAAGGTTTTCCGTGTGCACACTGTAAATACTAAAAAGTATAGCGAGCTCCATAAATCATTAGGCGTGAAATTTGCAAATCTAATATTGACTTTTTCTAATTCTGTAACTCTGCAGGGGGTAAATGGGTAACTAATGCTTTAATCTGTTCATCAAGTTTAAATTTTAGACCGAACAAACTTTTATGGGCCAATCTGTTCTCCCGAAGAAAAACTGGTGGATTAAATGGATACATACTATAGTGTAGGGGAAAGCAAAATAAACAACAACGGGATAAAGTGAGAGACATGCTGCATTCCTACGTGCCTATGCGCACCTACAAAACAGAAAAATGTGAAGAGCGATACATAACAGAAGGCAGACAAGATTGCAGCAAAAGACCAGAATGCCTCGAAAGAGCTAGAGAGAGAAAGAGGGAGGGAGAAAATGTAAGAAAATGAAACGAGAGAGAGAAAGCAGAATATTATAAAAATAAAAAGTAGAGAGAAAGAGAGAGCGAGAGAGAGATATAGAGACAGAGTCAGTAAGATCTGAGAAAATGAAGCGAGAGAGGAGCAGGGAAAAATAAGATGGGGAAAAATAAAGAGAGAGAGAGAGAAAGAGAGCAAACCGGGAGAAAATGAAGAGAGGGAGAAAGAGAGACAGCAAAATGGGATAAAATGAAGAATAGCAAGAGAGAGACAGCAAAATATGGGAAATGACAGACATTCAGACAACGGAGACGAGAGAAAGAGACAGCAAAAAGGGAGAAAATGGAGACGAGAGAGAGAGAGACAGCAAAACGGAAGAAAATGAAGAGACAGCAAAATGGGACAAATTGAAGATTAGAAGGAGAGACAGCAAAATAGGAGAGGCAGAGAAAGCAATGTGAGACAATGTAGAGAGAGAGAGAGAGGGAAAGCAAAATGCGAGAAAACAATGAGATTGAGAGAGAAACAAAACAGAGACCGACGAAAGTGAAAATCAATAGTGCGGAGAGGGAGATAAAGTGATGAGAAAATTCAGCGTGGAAATAAAGGACTTAAATCGTGTTTTTGAGACTTTTCCAAAACTGCATTTATTTCATTAATATTAGTTACATGTTACATACAAAGAACAGGCACTTTTACTTGTGCACTTATGATTAGATTTCTTCAGAAATTACGACTTCCAATTTAGATAAAATACTACTAATGTTTTTCGCACTTGAGTAACGTATTTGGCCCATGTTAAGATGGTGTCTAAGATACAGTACAAGCTAAACTTGCTAAACATTGATACAAACTGCATTCTGGACGTGGACGTTCACCCTTGGGTTTTTAATAGTATTTATTAAGTAAGATATTTCTCTCTAATTATTTGTGTGCATTCACTCTTTGGGTTTAACTATCTTCCTTTCACTCAAGGGCTAGTTTCTCTCTTTCTCTCTCTCTCTCTCTCTTGAATCACTTCAACACTTCAAAGTAAGTACATATTAGGTACATCTGAGAAATTGATTCAAAAAGGGTAAATGTACAATGTACTCACTATCAAATTATTTTTGTTTTGAATCAGAAGGTTATTTCGGATGTAATTGTAATTAATATGCATTGTTGTAACAAAAACTTGCATGCGCTTATGCGTTTTTTAAATATTTTCCTGCGTCAAGGACGTCCAGGCAAAATGACGAAGAAAGTTTAAACAGATCTTGTCTATAAGCTAAATGCTTTATACAACAAAATAAAAAACAGCATAAAATACTATTATTTTAGTCTCTGGAGAAAGTCCTGACATTTTTTTTTAAAAAGGGGTGGAATGGAAAGGTCACTCGTCAAAAGATTATCTCCATGAGCCTGTATACATGCAGGCAGAGCAATTTTTTGGGTAATGTACCAGAGAAATTGTAAGATATGAGCAAAATCTGATAAAATTTGGATGTTGATTCAGCAGGCAAACAAATTTTAATTTGAAGAAAGAAATTGCCCTCAAAAATAGCATTTTGTTTAATGAATAAAACGTTTAACAAAATAAAACTTGTAACTTATAATTGTTCGGAAACAATTCAGGTTACAGCGTTTATTGACGAAGACGTGAGTTGTATTCGCTCCTTAGAATAATTTTGTAAAAAAAAATATTATTTCCGTCTGGTATGCATACTGTAAAAATATTTTTTGGTGAAAATATTATTCCATATGTGTATATATGTACAAACAGTGTATAATTTTCTATTTTTAGGTCATTTTTAGGTCATTTTTGGAGCAAAAATTGGACTTTATATGTGACTTTTGACGTTTTGGCAGAGAGATAAGCAGCTGGGCTCTGATTGGCCAAGCGAATAAAGGAATTGGAGTTCGCGCTTTCATTGGCTGGAGGTAAAGGAGAAGCCCGGCTCGGTGAAAATGGACTTTGCCCTCATCCGTTTCCGATGGCCTGGTCAAAGGTCGTTGAGTACAAAGAGCCTCCGCTTGACCTTTAGCAGGTCAGACGACGCAATAAGGAACATTTTGACGTTTCATTTTCTCATTTTCAATACGTCATACGTGATTATTTTCACATTTTTTGAAATGTATTCTGAGTTACTAATCTTTTCGTGTACTTTATATTCAAATCAAGTTTTTAAATTGGAAATAAGTTGTCTTGTGAAATTTTTTTAATTCCATTTAAAAAGGGCTTTTCTCTAAAGTGAGTGACTTTTGCAAACCTGATCAAAATTGGCTCGTTCAGTGAGGTAAAGAATAGGAAATCCGGTATTCATTTTATCGATGTTGGTGACGAAATTTATTTTGAATTATACTTGGCGAATATTTGGCTTTTATTCCATTTTATTTCGTGACTGTTCAAAGGCGATTATTTTCCCGAATTTTCAAGGGGTATTTAGTATGCCAAGGACGAATTGCAAATGGAGGAAGAAGATCGTTCGTCTTGAATCAGGTAGTCATCTTCAAGTAAATCAATCTTCAATGTAAATATAGAAAAACTCCAATGCTAATTTCAGGCGCTTAATTTTTTCACATTTTCTGCAATTTTCTGCTAAAATTGTATAATCAAAGTAAGTATAAAAGTACAGAAATATTAGAGAGCAAAAAACCAATAAAAAGTAATACAAGCACTTTGTCAAAAGCCATGAAATTTTTTAAGCTTTCTTAATTAATATTTCTTGTTTGTAAAAATCATGCATTTTTACTGCAAAATTTTCCAGGCAAAAACAACATTTTTTTAAAGCATAATTTTTGAAGGCAAAACTCAATCTTTGTTTAAAAACATGCGTTTTGTAAAGCATAATTCATAACCTTTAAAACTTTTTTTTCTAAAAGTATAATCTTTCTAGGCTTTTTAAAATTTTTAAGGCCGAAAAAAATATTTTTTTTCACAAAAGGCATGTATTCTGAAAGCATCAAACAGAATTAGCAAGACAATAATCAATATTTTTTAAAAGTATTATTATTTTTATTATTATGGTTTTATTCAATCTCATCATCAGTTTGCACACAAGGGACACAAGAATATCCATTTTCAAATGAAAATATAAAATTAAGTACAAATTAAAACAATATTTTAAGATTTTTGAAACAAGCATAAATTGTTAGAGTATGTAATATTGTTTTTAAATCGTATATAATTTTCAAGCATAATTTTATACATTTTTTAAGATCAAAGTTTGTTTTTACAAAAAAAAGACCTATTTTAAATCGTACAAGTACAACCATATTTTTTTAAAGGCAAAAAACATTTTTTAAGCAAAGTTATTGTATCTTTGTATGCTTACATTGCATCTATATAGTTATTATGTGCACATGAAAGCATTAGATCTAAGCAAAAGCAAAATTGGGGTTAAAACCCAGAAAACAAGGGGGGGAAAGCGGCTGAATAGCTAATGCTAATACTCTCTTGCGGAAACCTATATATATGTTAATTTTTTTCAAATATTTAAATTTCAAGATATTTAAGGCTTTCAGAACATTGACACAATGGTATGTAAAAGCCCTACGGTGGTAGGAAATTTTAATTGTATTCGAATCTTGAAATGACGCAATTTAAAAAAAAAAAAATTGAACTTATTCAGTTTTGGTTCTTGCGTTACACTTCATATGTTATCCATATGTATTTCCCATGCTGGAAAAAGGCGCAGAATGAAGAGAGAGATTTTTGGAGCGTTTTCTGGGGGGAGAGCGAGAAATGACTCGTAAATGGATGACGTCGGCACTCGAAGGACGGCCAGGACGCCACGGATGCGACGGCGGCGTCCGTGCAAGTTAGAACGGGCGACTCGATCGGAGGAGGAAGGAGAGTCCATGAGAAAATTTGTTTGTCTGAAGATAGAGAGGACCACAAGAGTTACACATTTTTTGATTGTGGGAAAAATAAAGATATAATAATATAATATAAGAATAAAAAAAAAAGGAATATATAAGGATTGTTAAAATATAAATCACTGGACAAATTTTTTTTCCATGTATATTTTTATATATAATTTTCTTTTTGATACATGGTGTTTTATGTGTGGAGTTTAAATTATAGAAGGCAAGATGTCACAAGAACCTCCATCAACATTGAATAGTATTGCCTCCAATATTATTTCTTCCCCTCAACAATTGCCCCAGGATGGGGATCAAATTGTGAATTCCCTTAGTGGTGTTGTTGGAGGTAATATTATTATTAGTAATAGTGTGAGTGACCCTTCCGTGACCTCCCAGGTTGGGGTCAACCCGACCCTTAATAAGACGGTCCCTGCCACCGTCACCATGACCTCCGCCACTGCGGGAGGGATCAGCCCGAAAAGTATGCAGGTAGTCAAATCTCAAGATGTTCGAGTCGACAATTGGGGAAATTATTGTCTTCAGAGACTCCAGGTCATGTATGACCGGGGTGACTTCTGCGATCTCATCCTCCAGTTTCATAATAACCAGATTCTTAAGGTATGCCACCTTCTCATCCTTTGTCAAACATTTCTGAGTTTACTTGTTTTGCTTTGTTTCCTATGGATTTTGTAGGCTGGGTATGCCGAATAAATGTCAAACATTTAGGGATGACTAATGTATAGAGACGTGATTACCCGGGACAATGTTAGAACATTTATCCCTAGGCGTTTTGCGTGGGTACCTCCTACCATTTTTGAATTGAAACGGTTGTAAAATGTGGAAACGTATATTCCACATCATCGGCAAAGTTATTCGATTGTTTTATTTCGATTGTCCAGAAAGTAAGAATTCTGCAGACAGAAGAGAATTACGTGGGACTTGCATTGTAATTATGTCCAAAAAAGATTCAAGTCCACAGTTATGAAGTAGTAATGAATATATACTAATACGGGTCCGCAAGATCAAGTAATGGTGTGATAGATGTGTGTTGTTGAACTTCGCTTATTTGTAAGGTTTTGTGAATGAATTGTGAACCATTGTCAATGGCTTGCATTGTTAAACCAGCCATTTAACAATGTTTACATTGTTAAATGGCTGGTTCTCCAGCTATTTCACGTTATTGACCCCGTCGACACTGTATATAGACATATTATTATTGTACAGTGACTGGGGTTGTTTCGTCAGATGGATGGAAATGAGGAGATCCTGCTGATATTTTGATCATATTGAAGGACTTATTGATATCACATAATTTTTTAAACTATCAGGTTCATCGCGTGGTGGTCAACTTATGCACGGAGTATTTCGCGAATCTGGAAAGAGTTTTTGGATTACAAGAGGGAATGCTGGTTCTTCCAAAAGATGTAGAGTACAGTACAATGGTAACAATCGTGAAGTAAGTGATAGTTTCGATTGTAAAAATACATAATTAATAAGAGAAATAAATAAATGTTTATGGGCCAGCGGAGTGGAATAATATGGTGCCTTGATCTTTGTATTTACAGGTTTTTTTATACGGGGAAGCTAGAAGTTAAAGGAGCACAATTCAATGACATTTATCGTACAGTAAAGCTAATGAATATTCTTATACTTACTAAATTACTGGAAGCACATGCCAGAAAACCTATCGCGATGGCTAAGAAAGAGCCGAGCAGACCCATTGTTTTCAAGCAAGCAGTTGAAATAGGTAGACCCATGACCAAAGTTCCAGGGCAGGGGACGGTTCAGACTTCCACGATCAAACTGGCCTCCCCAACAACGGTTACATCGAAAACAATAAGCCGGCCTTTGCCACCGGGTGTGAAAACAAAAACAGTTCTGGCTAGGGTACAACCACAAACTATTCGTGTCGGTGGTCAAGTCATTCAGGGAAAGCTATCTACACCTAAAAAGTAAGCGTCGATGTCGATAGTCTGTTGTTCATTTATAAATAATGTTAATGATAATATTCGACTATGAATGGCAATGGAAGTGACTTTATTTTGTGTTTATACATAGATTACCGATTTGGAAGGAAAGAAAATATTCTCCAGCTACTAATATGGATCCATTAATGTTGGAGAAGTAAGTTGGTTCTCTCACTTATTGTTAGTTTAATGATTATGAATAAAAGTTCTGGTTGTCTTTGTTAATATATCTTTATTTAATTTATGTATGCACATGTTCATTTTATTACGCCAACTAATGAAATGATCCTGACGTAGAATTGAAACACAACAAATAAACGTATAATCACTTACTAATGTAGGTGGCCACCGCGAGATGAACCTCCAAAACCTACGAGATTTGAATGGCCTGATCCAAGTGAAGGTGATGACGATCCGTATGTAACTCCAGCTTCTCACACTTTAATGGAAAGACAGAAAGCTGCTGCATCAGTCAGAAAAGTAGAAGACATTTTTGATGCAGTTAAGACTCAAACTCATGGAGTGAAAAGAAGTCTGGGATCCTTTAGTCCCGACGTTCGGGCTGGTGACCAAAGTAGCACATCACCGAGTGACGGTAAGGGTTTTTATTTTCTTTCCCTTGAGTGGCTATAAGAATCTAAGGAATGTATAGCCAAATTAATTTTATTCTTGCAGAATCTCCAGCAACGAAAGTTCCAAAAGTGCTCAACACGTCTTTGGAAAACGTACCTTCAAGTTCCGAGTCAATAAATATCTCTCTGAATTCAACTTCCGAACTTCCAACAGATGACTCAGCTCTTAGCGATGTTAACTTGACTGACGAAACTGTGGAGGAGGTTGTTTCTACTTCTGAAGGTTTTAGTGACGACTGTATTGAATCAGGCATTGGGGAATCTGTTACCTCTCAAGAAAGCAATGCATTGCTTCAAGATACTTCTTTTAGTTTTGCATCTACCAGTGACGTTAATACTACTGTCGCTTCGTCGACACCGATTGCCACCACCTCAAAAGCTCTGAAGTCCAGTCCCGTTACTGTCGCTACCACTGTCTCCATATCTACTACTGCAACTACTAAGCGTTCCTCGATGAAATCTAATACGGTTTCGGGGGGAAGTCAAAAGGTAGAGAAAACTGTAAGGTTTGCGCCGGAAGTATCGGAAAAGGAAAATAAAAGCAAAACTTTCCAACTGCAGCCCCAAACATCCACAGAGCACACAGCGTCAATAGTCATTACGAAAGGCTCAGGGGAAAGCAGCGTCAATGCAACAAGCCATTCAAAAATTATTTCCGAAGTATTAAAAAAGTATCCCGATCTAGTGAAAGACAATAAAAATATCAAATTAAAAATTGTCCAAAAAGAAACTGACTTGCCCACTTCCGCGACAGCTGTTGCGTCTCCTAGCAAAGACGGGAAGTCCAAGGTATCGTATATTGTTCTTAAGTCAACGTCTTCACCAGAAGCACCCGGTTCTGTTGTGCTGAAGAAACCAGCTAATTTTGCTAACAAAGGCTTTTGGGATACGGATAAAAACAAAAAGGCGCCATCTGGAGCAGAAAATACGACTGGTCCGTGGTTGTGTGCACAATGCGCGAGTGAAGAGGCGCCTTTGGAGTTTGATACATATTTTAATTACCGACGACATTTAGTGGTAAGCTTTACAAAGTGAGCACAATTAGCCAAACCAGTACATTGGCATATGTGATGACCCAACTTTGTTTTTACTTTTTAAGGATATTCATGGAGAGCGAATAGATGCCAGAATTTGCGAATACTGCGGCCAGAAGGCTTCAAAAAGGAATCTACTCCTGTACCATCTTTACACGAAACATGGTGTTAACCCCCCACGGAATTGCGTATTTCCACATTGTGACCGCTGTGATTACGTTGCACTTAGTGAGTCTCTACTAACCAAACACAAACAAGGGCACGATGTTAGCAAAGAATTTGCATGCACGGTGAGTTATCTTCTTGTTCTTAGACGAACATTCTGTAAGCGTTGAGAATAAGTATATGTATGATACTTACTACTTACATATTCATAATTTCAACGATACGAATTATTTGCAGATCTGCAATGCAAGCTTTAAATCTAATTCTGCCTTACAAGGGCATATGGCTGCGAATCTTCATCGCAATAAGGACACCAAAGTTTATGAATGTCCGTACTGTCGGAAACCTTTTGTTCGGAATATTAATTTAAAGGTAATCTTAGCACGCATGGTATTAGAACAGCGGTATTTTAGTTATTTATTCCACGTAATACAAATAACGCTTTGAAAACTGACGTTTATGTTTGTATTTCTATACTTTTTGTACACATTTCTTTTGTTTATATTGATGTTTAATGCATGATCGCTTAGGCTCACATTCGCTCGCATCACAAAGATGTTGCTCGCCTAGAAGAGATGGAAGATCCTCGTTTACCGCCGGATGAGAGCTTAACTAATCGTTCAATAGCAGTGGCTCAACAGGGAATGAAAAAGAGACAGTTCCCATCTATTTTAGGAGCGGCTAGAATTCCAAGTGCAATAGTCCCTGAAAACGTGGAAGAGGTTCAGCAGGGAGTTGATGGGCTAGTACGAAGTCTTGTTACTGCTGACGGTCAGACTATTGAGATTCTGCATGGTATAGATCCGTCAGCGCTATCTATGCCAGTTTTAGTTCAATCAGCAGATGGTACGTTTTCACTCCCACAGTCATACTATACTTATTTTTTTGGAATGATTATTTGTTTTTCCAGGTGCACTTGATCGTTGTACATTTTGCATGTGTTTCGTATAATTTTGCAGGTAATACTATTAACCTGGAAGCAGCCACTCATGGGCACGTTGGAACGGAATTTGTCACTGGTGTTAACAGTGACGGAACTCCAGCAGTCTTTATAATGGATAATTCCCAGAGTGCGGTTGAAGTGGATATGAGCGGTGCGGTTGGAATGACCGCTGATGGCTCCATGATTTTCGAGGGTGGTGATCCCACCGGAGGCTCGGATCAATTTATTGTACAAGACATGCAAGGAAATCAGTTCAGGAAGATTACAGGAATCGACGAGACAGGAAAGCAAGTGATATTTTTCCAGTTGCAAGACGAGAATGGTCAAATGACGATGGCTCCTGCGATACTGGATGACGGCACCGTCGCAAGGTACGAAGACGCTCAGGGAGGAGAGACTGCTCAATTTGATTTTGAGTCTGGCCAAGCAACATTCAGTGTTCAGAATGATCATATGTACTTGGATCCACAAAAATGGTATGATGATGTTTTGGCTAAACTTTTTGACTAAAAGCGTCTTCATAAAAAGTCGGTTGGGCGATTATTAAGTTTTCCTTTTTTCTTTTATATTATACCCCAACACCTTCAATTCCTTCAGTAACTTTTGTAATGGTTTGGTAAATTGTACACTGAAATTGATTTGCGGATCCTACAATTCAAGTCAAAGATGCTGTCATTATTTTTTTATGATGTGATTGGTGAATGCTGAATTGAATGGTCAGCAGTTATTTTTCTTGTGCTACATAAAATTACGAGAAGCAGTTTCATACTCTCCCTCTTTGGTCGTCCTTCGGTATTCATTATCAATACTGGTATTATTACTTGTCGCTACGGAAAGTAAATAGTTATACTTTTTTTTTGCTTGTATTGCTTGCGTATATAAGTATAGGTACATGTAGCGTAGTATTTAAAAAGCGTTTGTGAAAAGTATTGCTAAGCACTTTCGTTCCGTTTGGACTGGTTTGAAAAACTAATCCTGTTTTTCTTCTCACAATCAAGAAATAATTATGCTTTTTGCAACTACATTTTATTGAATATTGCGTATATACATATATATACGGATAAATACACGCGCATTTTTTTTGAATCTTGGTATTTTTGTGAACAACATTTTGATTGATTTTCAGTAGTTGTAGTTGCATTTGTAGTAATTTTTATTGATTATTGCTAGTTTGATCTGTAATTTTTGTTGTTAACTGTGTGATGAAAAAATAAAAAAGCTGCATTGTAGAAAACACAAACATGCAGTATGTAGTATGGGATTATGGATTATTTTATTGTTGTTTAATTTGATATTACTTACATTAGGGCGCTTCTCGTTTTTTGCATTGTTATTGGTTATAGATGTAATAATGTCTTGATACCTTGTTGATTCTCGAAAACGTGTGTTCCATGACCGCTGATGCCGATTTCTTTGTTTTAAACTTAAACCTAATCTGAATTAGAAAGATATACTTAATATTGTCGCACACGTACCTTCTGCACTCAGTTTTGTGTTTTGTATGTATGGTAGCCAACTCACAACTTTACAATAACAAATCTTAATATCGTAGAGGTCAAACCATTTTAACTTTTTCTTGCCATTATACTTACATAAAAATTGCAGTAATTTTTTGATGATTCTGGAGAAAAACCTTTTTAACGTGAATTCCAGTTCCGTGTTTGTGAGTTCGGGTGGAATGACGTTACCAGTGACTGTGTCATCGGATGCTACAGTGGGAGGTCAAGCAGCCCAGGTGCTCCTCTCGAATTTGGGAGCTTCTTCCATTCCTCCCGGTCATGTAATTGAGTTTCACACGGGAGCCGAGGGTCTCACTTCCGATCAAAACGTAGTGGTAACAACAGAGAGTCTCATGAGTCATGTTCAGCAAGGTCATGTTCAACTACAAGCTGTTGGCTCTGAGCACATTCTGCATGGTCATACTACTGAGGCGGTGGATGGGTTGGGTCAGCAACTGCACATTGTTCTGGGTCAAAACCAAGTGGGTGTGTTAGAAGAGGCCATCAATGGTGGAAATAGTAGTAATAAAGTTTCTGCAGCGTCTATGTCAACTCTGGTACCTGCCCGAACTGCACCCATTCCTTCCACGTCCACATCCGCAAGTACTGAAGTAGCGGATACATTGCGAGTAATTCATGAAGCAATTGATTCTATGCACAGTCAAGCCACCCATCCATTTAAGTCTGTTGAACTAAAACAGGGTTCCTCCTCTAAAACTGTTATTCACTACGAAGAACAAGTGAGTGCACAAGAGCAGCAGCCTACATCTGAGGGGATGACAGAAGTCGTCACAACCGTGGTTACCTCATCTCCTGCAGTAAAATTACCTAAAAGGGGTAGACCACCTAAACCAACTGGTAAAGCTCCTGGAAAAAACTCACAGCAGCAAAAACTACAGCAGCAGCAGTTACAGCAGCAACTTGAAGAACAACAATTACGAGAGCAACAACTGCAGGAGCAGCAACTGCGAGAGCAACAGTTACTGGAGCAGCAGCTACGAGAGCAACAGTTACAAGAACAGCAATTGCAAGAACAACAATTGCAAGAACAGCAATTACAAGAACAACAGTTACAAGAACAGCAATTACAAGAGCAACAGTTACAAGAACAGCACTTGCAAGAACAACAATTGCAAGAACAACAATTACAAGAACAGCAATTACAAGAGCAACAATTGCAAGAACAGCAACTAGAAGAACAAGTACAAGAACAGCAAGAGCCAGAGGAAGCGAATTTGGTTGTTCAAAGTGAAGTTGTAGATGAAGTATCCTTAAAAGAAGGTACTTTGAATGACTTAGAGCACCAGGAACTTCTAACAGAAGCGCCGGAAGAGGAGCAGCAGCAGGAACAACCACCAGAAAGTTCTGAAGTTCCTACCATACTTGTGAGTGAAGAAACCGGAAATGGTGAAGTAGAATTCCAGGAATGTATGCCAATGGAAGAAGACACAAGCAGTCATCAAATGGAAGAACAACAGGTGGTGGAACTCCAAGAATGCATGGAAGTGGATGATGAAGTAGTCCAGGAGGAGCAGGACACGATTGTTGAACAACAAGTGGAGGAGATTGAAGTTCAAGAAAGTGTCCTGGTTGAGGATGCCATCATTGATCAATCTCATCATCATGAAGTCTCCGCGGTAGAGGTTGAGGAAGGTGTGGTACAAATGATTGAAGAAGAAACAGGTGATGAACAGGCCGTTGAAACTGTTGTAATGGAACAGCCCACACAAATCATCATGGAAGAAGAGGCTGGCGATCTCCACGTTACCGAAGATGGCCAACATCATGAGATTGTAGAGGAAGTGATTGCCACTGAACAACAACATATTGAAACTGACGGGAGTAGTAGTAATGTAGAAGTAGAAACTGCTGAGACCCAAGAGTTAGTGGTGGAGGATGCTGTAGTGGATGTCATGTAAAGATGTCAATACTGCCTCATCCTTTCTCCTTTTATTATTACGTATACCTCTTTTACGTTGTTTTACCTTAAGTACTGTAATTAGTTATTACTTCTACTACTGCAAATGACCATAATTTTTGTGGAGGTCGGATTACTGTAAAAAAGCGTCTCTATACAAAAAAAAATATTTGTAATTTAAAAGAACGTATACATATAACTTTTTTAGCAAGAACATTTTTGTGTACATCGCAGTAGAACTATGTATTTTAGGAATGTTTAATAATATCTAATATCCAATAATGTACACATAGCTTTATTGTAAAAATACAAAGGAATCAATCCTGAATTTACAACCTTGTATATAGCAATCAGATACTATTCTTCTTGATATAAATAACTAGTTATTACTGTCGTTCTTTTGACTTGCGATGGTTGTAGATTAATGGATAAATTGGTTTTACTTCATTTATAAAGCTAGAGCAAGCAATAATCCCCTAAATGAATCCCGAGTTAGTAGCTTCTACCGCCTAACGCCAAGCAAAATTTTCAAAAATACTGTAGCGCCGCACTACTAACTATGACAAATGTTTTTCAGACTCCGACATTTTTGTATGAAGGCCATAAATGGTAATATGCAAGTTTATTGTTAAAACTGAAATCATTTTCGTTTTCTTTGAAATTCATAAACTATTATCCCTTGAGGGATGTAAATCATTTCTAGGTTAATGTTGATACTGTGCACATTTATTTTGTAAAAAAAAACTAGAAATGGTTTTGTTGCTTTTGAATCCTGAGTTTAGTTATTACAGTCTTACATGAATATTGGTGAATCTGTTTTTGTCTTCATGGTTTTCATTTGGGTATTTCAGTGAGTTTTGCTGCTATTTCAAATGGCTAAGGGCAACGTGTAATTGTGTTGATCATGTATTATTTATCATTATATTTTATCACATAATCTGTGACCCTGTAGCTTTGTTATTATTATTGATGTTCGCTACGAATAATAATACTGAAAACAAAAAACGATTCCGTCGTGGAAGAGTAGAATATCATCAATAATCAGTATACAAATTATTATAAAAAATGAGTGCTTGTCCTTACTACCTACACAAACACAAGTGTATTTCTTCAGAACATTTAATGACAAAATCCTACAAACCGGAACTAGTTCATCTAGAAGCCGGCAATAATAGAGACGGATATTAAATTATACTAAATATAAAATCCTACATAGAACTAAAACATATTATATATAGTTATGTATGTATGTAATGTATACATTTATACATGTCAAACTATGTACCATATTTTACAAGTGATACAGTACTGAAAAACTGGGGGCTGAAGAACTTTTGAGACGTTAAATGTGCCTGCGTTTTTTAAAAGGAAGGAGTGACATCGTGACATGCATGTGGAGGAGATCCAATAAATATAATCTTGTAATTTTATTGTTTCTCTTCACTAGATAATTATTACAGCTTTGACTGGATAGATCTTGTCTTCAAATAACACCTAACGAAAATATGTCTTTACTGTTATTTAGACTGTCGTAGTAATATTAATAAAAAATAAATACATTTATCATTGTACTGTAAAATCGTAATCCCATATATTTGCATTCCATAGGGTGCCATAATCAATAAAACTTCATCAAAGGTGGTACGGGAAGACCCGCTTCAACATAAAGTGTTTCCGTTCGTACATAAAGTGGCTAACAACGCAATGCCAACTGAACTCTCATTACAAAAATAATATTTTTATGCACTGCATCAACCATGACATGACCGAGACAGTATGACAGCGACAAAACAAGGAGTGAATTACCGGAGTTTATGTGGGGACCGGGGACGGGTCCCAATACTTTTACAAATGCAGCAATAACAGATAGACCCATTTAAAGGCATTGCAATATTGTTCAAAAAATATTAGTACGTCAGTACTTTTTTTTATTTATGATGTAAGGCTAGTGTATAGTATACAAGTACACTTTTATACTATTACGATATGAATCCGAGAAGCTTTGCTTCTCAAAATTCACTAAATTGTTTGAGTTATATGTAGATACGAACTACGAACTGACATATTTGTTGTTTTGTGGTTGTGAGTGTAGCCTGATAGACGCATCTAATAAATCTTTTGACAGGATAGGATCCCTTTATCTAGCAGTCAGATTCAGAAATAGTCGACACGAATCGCACAAAACTGAACGTTTTCTGTAGCCACAGTGTCAGTCTCTACATGACATCACGTAATTATTATTCATACTTCAACATAACTTAACATCCGTGAGGCAACTGACAATATGAATTTATATTGCACCACAAATGCAGTGTTGTGACACACAATTCCTATTTCTTACATCCATGACGCCATATTGACTACAAATGTCTTCCAAAATAAATTATAATTCCAGTTGGAAACACTTTATGTCTCTACCTCCTGTGCTTCCTTTTCTTTTAATTTTTTTTCTTTTATTATCGCCAGGAATTCAGTATTATCCTCCCATGGACGGGGACCCCGGATATTCTGCCAGTTGTCAATATCCATTTTCTGGATTTTATTATAAATTTCTTCCAACTCGCGATCCTGCTCGGCCTTGGTCTTCACCTTATATCCATACTCCGCTGCTACCTCATCATCAACTGGATTATAGTGAGATTTGTATTTATGTCTGAAAAAATTAAAACACAATAATCTGCACCCATTAGAACTGTCGATTTCTTGAGCTCAGTAAGAATTCAGCAACTGGATAAGCAAAGTTTACTGGTTTACCATAACCATCCTTCAATTTTTTCTGTAACATATGATACATGATACTATTGTGTTCTTGTTGTGTACATATTTTCCTGTGTGAAGACACTAGAATTACTAAAATACTATCAATTTTTGCCTCAACCGTGCAGGCTCAAAGTTCGTTCAAACACCTTCAAATTAAATGTTGGTTCCATAGCAAAAGAAAAATCTTTCAGTAAACTCGTGCGCTAGTACATTGGCAAATCCAGTACATGTAGCCAATAACCCACCTAATTTTTGAAAAGGGTACCAGGGCCATAGCTCCTCCAAAGATGATAATAAAAAAAGGGGCAGCATTATTGAACAACGTCCTGAATGTCAGGGGCGGCATGGTTAGATGTGAGGTTTAGATCCAACCCACCTGCATCGAACAATCATATTAAAATTAAAATCATGCTAAAAATCTAATCACAAATAGCTAACCATTAATTCTAACATCAACATCGAATTAGTGATAGTGGATTACTTCCCGTCGTAATCCGTAATCCATATATAATTGAGCTGAACTCGATGATAGTTATTAGTTTCCATATAATCATACTATCATACATATCTAGTTACTAATTAACCTTTTCAAGGTGAAATTTTAAATGGTTTCTTGACTCTTGAAGGTTAAACGTTTATAAAGGTGAGGTTTAAATGATGGATTATAATTTCGGCAAATGCAAGACCTGTTCATCCAGACAAAATCACGGGCACCGCATGCCAATCAACGTCTCTGAAAACACATATTTAGAACAATCCGTAAAATTGCAAAAACGTTGACGGCGCAATAACCAAAACAAGAGTTTAAATAACGATTTTACATTGTATAATTTTATTACCTTTTTTGATAGCATGGCATCTACTTTGCGATTTGCGAGGATTTCCTAAAAAAAACCGTAATTATATTCGCTGCAATTTATTATTTTTCCGTTAAATATTAGGGTTTGCTAAACTTTCGCTTTAAGAACGTGATTTGCGAGTTGGGCAGTTGGGCTTATACCGGTCGAAATAAGTTCATTTTTTACAATTTAAACTTTACTGCACGATTCGTATTCGCATAGAAAAATGGGGGAAATCAGGGAAATGTTGGATTTGGAATTTGGATAATCTTCATTGCTATATGCATTTCTATGACTTTTGCTCATTTGCTGGGCGCGTATTACGGATTTTTCGTTCCCACTTTTTCGCCTGGTGCTGCTCTGCTCAGTCTGCTGGGTGCCTTTTTAGCTAGCCTTTTTTAACTTGTTTTTTTTTTAGTTTTATTTCATTTCCACCGACTATTCCAAAACCAAAACCGTTGTGGCAAAACGTTTTTTCACAGGATTTTCTGAAGTTTCAATTTTTCGGTGGTGATTTCCGCAGTTTTTTCCGGTTTCCAACAGTTTTTTCAGTACTGACAATTGACAGTATTTTGCCACGAGTTATTCCCTAGTGTGTGTTTGCAGATTTGCATTCATTTTATCGACGTGAATGTCGTGAAGTCGAGATTCCCTCGGTTTTTCGGAAGTATTTGGATCACTTTGTCCGTTCATTTTCTTTTGACCAGAAGTTTTTGTTGGGTTAATTTGTATTACAATAGAAAATCGAAGGCACTTCATTCGTATTAAGTGTATTAACTATTTATATACGGTAATAATTGATTGGTCTTGATTTAATAACTTCGATTCCGCGTTTTCGTCACTCATTCAAGTTCGTCACGTAAATTGTGACAAATGATGTTTAATTGCTGATTTATTTTACAGATAGTTAAACGGTCATTATCCGGAGGTGGACACTGGAAGTGAAACTGTGTCCGGTCTTGGAGTCGTCCACCAATTCAACTTTGTTAGATGGTAAAAAGCCTAAAAACGAGATCTATAAATTAATGATGAAAATGCGAAAGGGAGATGTAGTGTATTAAAATACATGTTTCATTTTAAAGACAAAGGCACAGGTAGAAGTAAAGGTCGGGAAGCTGTAGCATTGCTGCTGAAATGGGTGGAAAACCTCCAGAGAATCGTTGGAAGAGCGATCAAAGTGATCCTCAAAGTGCGGGAATGACAGAATTTTTACGTCAATTACCGGAGGAAGAGTTACTTGGATTGGTAAAAACAACGACAGGAGGATTAATTTATCCTACAAATACGGACGGTAAGCTTTTTTGGACGTAATTGACACTGACAATGATGTCAACGATGAATTATTCTATCTATGATTTTTTATAAATCTTTAACCAAGTTGTATTTCTTTATCACAGATGCTATTGAAGTCATGATAAACTTTTCGGATGCCGTGTCCTTGCTTAACCGTCGTAGAGTCAAAAAGGAATATTTGGTCAAGTATTTGGCGTCTAGAAAAGTGAGCTTTACTATACAGTCGGATAAGACAAAGTTGTGCCATCTTATTCTGAAACTGTGGGGAGTCGTACAAGGAAGCCAGCTAAAATTTAATGACTATGAGGTACTTGATTTTGCACTGTGATCTACACTTTTAGTTAGATGCGTTTATGAAACTTAAATTAATAAACATTGTGTTTTGAAATCGCAGAGTAATGATGTTAAGACTGGTCCCCCACGCCGGTCTTCTCGACTGCGAAGTTCAGGGATTGCCGACGAAAGTGATAATTCTCAACAAAATAATGCAACGAATGAGGCAACTGCCACAAATTCTGCAATCTCTCTAGTGGCGGCAAACCAAGAAGATCAAATGGAAGAAGACGAAGATTATCTTCCACTTAATTCAGTTGAAGTCCAGACTGGCCAAATGTTGGCGTTTCAATTTGCTGAATGGTACTATTCTCGGCTCAACCGCCTGGAAGATTTTACTGTTGACCATTTTTGGCCAGATTGTAACCTGAGACTACAAGTGACTTTGGCTGGCAGTTGTGATAACCGTCAAGAAACGTGTATTCAGAAAGATGGGCTTCAAACTTACTCCCTTCTTCGTAGTTTAGTAGCTGAGCAAGGATGCTTTTTTAATCCTAATACCTTAAATGGTATCGGTATCCGCGGAATTGTTAATCCTCACGGTTTAGCGCAAGTTACAGTGTGCGGAACAGTTCACAGGGGCACTACAGCAGTGGGTACTTTTGAACAGTTGTTTGGACTTATGAAGGATCCCAATAAAGATAATAATTTTAAAATTAAATTTACAGTTCTTCGGTTACAAGAGCAAGGTGCCTTAGAGCAAGGAGTTAATCAAAATTCCGTAGTAAGTATTGTTGAAGAACCACCTTAGGCTGGGTCAAAGCCATACGTATATTTAGCTAATCTTAATTTCTGATCAGTCAATATTCTTCGAAACCCTTTACGCGCGAAATATTTTACGAATTTAATGTTCCCTTTTATATATGCAGTTTGGTTGTTTTAACCATAGGTATGTGAGTTTCAAAATTTAACGAGTTTTATTAACCCTTATTAAAGTCAGTCTATCGAATGACTGGAATGACAACAATTACTTTGAATGTGGTAAGTACATAAAATAGTTTTCAGAAAAACAATGTTTTGTAAGAAAGACAATGACTCGAGAATTAAATGCGTGAAAAAATACAAAGCATTTTAACGTCTCTTTCTCTTTTTGAGTGCTTTTGGAGGGGATTTCCTAATCACATCTAAACTACTTTTTGTCAAACATCGCCAGTAAAACAAAGCATAATAGAGAAAATTTCCCACAAAGCAGTAGTTTGAAACGAAAATTAAGGGAAGAAAAGGGTAATCCGGTAACAGTAGCGGGCCTATATTTTCGATGAAAAACAAAAACACGAATCCTCCCAAGTAGGTTTCTTCCCACCAATGCAGTTTCATCCGAGGAAGAATCCAAAAGGACATGGCAATGTGTGTAGCACCAAAAATAAGTTTAAAAATAATTTCGAATGAAGTAAACAGAAGAGGAAAAACGGAGAATGTTCCCGTTACCAGCGTCATGAAAAATATTCTGGGTTCAGTGGTAGAAACTATGGCCAGCGGAATAATAACATTCAGGATAGCTTTTTCGTGCACATGGTATCCAAACATAAACGATGTCCAAGCGGTGAGCACTACTGCGTTTAAGAAATGGATTCGTGTGGGCTCTCGCACAATTTTCAGTAATGACGGCTGAATTTAAAAATACACGACACACTAAACTTTAATTTACAACGATAAGATAGTTTGCGAACGCCACTTGCAGTCCGAAAATGCGTATTGTGATTTAATTTAATTAAGAAATTTTACTCACCAGCATAAATAGTAATGTAAGAACAAACGTGTGTAGAGGAACAATGTTGGGTAGTACCATCATCGAAGTTTCTCCAACCAAACCCCCAGTCAAAGAACTTTTCCCACGTTTTAAAACTGCGTTTACACAAATTATTTTAAACCTGTGACCTAAATTTCAACAAGATCTGGGTTGCCTACGTTAGCAATAACGTTGATCACGTATAGCAGTTAAAACAAGGTATTGATTATACGTAAGTACATATTTATAGTTCATGTTTACTTTTCCGACACTGTTTTCCACTTACTAAAATTTAGTCCCAAATCAACGGTGTTATAAATAGCCCAAATATTTGGAGCCCAGTATGCATGGCATAAACCTCTTTTAAACGGGAAAAGCCGAGACAAAATCTGTAAATTCAGGAATCTCTTTTAAAACAGTATTTAGTAAGTACGGAGTGTGATTACTACATGCTCAGCCTTTCAAAAAATTACTGTGTGATTTAAATCAACCTGTGAAAAGTGACGATAGAAAGGTCCAAAAGAAGCTGCAAAAATTAAAATAACAGCCGTCGCCAGCGTTAAAAGATTCCTGTAATGCAATTTCGTCTTCCATCCGGATCCCGTTAGACAGTATCGTCTGAATAAGTAGACACCAAATGCAGGAGCAATGTACAAATATATGTGCTTAAAATTCAGTAAAGCTGAAAATAGTATGGCCCCTCGAATAATTTCTCCCTGAAACAGAAAACAATATTAGCTGAAGTAAATATTCAGGTAATAATAACAGTGGATCAAAAGAATAATTGAACACAATAACTAACATCCAGAAATAATACATGTGCACATTGTGTACATACTACATACCTGTAGAATGGAAGCAATCGATAGTAGTAAAATACCGTACAAAAATCCATTGTACTGAAAATGAATGTGATCAATGATGAACAACCCTCCATTTAAAAAGATGAGGATAAATAATTTTGTTCTTGTCTCATCTAAGCGGGATTTTCCATCTGCTACTGCGGTTGAAATCCTGTCCAACAAGTTAAAAATAATTCCAATTTAAAGTTTTTTATTACATTTTTTACACGGAATCACTGAAAAAATAATGTTACCATAAATATTAGCATTACCACACCTTAACACTCCTGCTACTAGGACTAAATCGCAGCAGATTACCGAGAATTTTTGGAAGAGAATTGTAGCTGACGAACTATAGTTTAAATTGTTGACATTTAGCATGCCAGGGTCAACGAACTGAGCGATCTGAGATAGCATCCATTCGAAATAGGCGAAGAAAGGCTGCATTTGAAGACAAAGTAAATAGTACATACGATGTATGCATGTCAGTTTAAATTTTGTAAATAATTTCCTAGCCAAACGTATAATGCTTACTCCTCCCTAAACATAAGGAATCTTTACCGGATAATCGAGCGTCCATTCCGAAGTGTTTTCGTAGTACCACTTACTCATAGGTAGTGAATGAGTTATAGCCAACCAGTTTCGGTGAACCTCAAAATCCGTAGACCTACTAAAGAAAAGAAAATTCGCAGTTTAATAAAAGCTTGTACCGTCAAAACATTTTCGATGAACTACAGAGCAAAAAGTGGCAGAAATAATCCTATACTATACACACATACGTAAATGTAAATAATGGCAGATTCACAAGAATTGACGTATAACATCCACCCAATTGTGAAAGTCAAAAACGGATACATACACGCAAGTAAATCCAAATAATTTGAGCTCACTACGAATTTAAAAGGAGTAATTTGATAACTGACACCGCAGCTACCAAAATGTAGATGTTGAGGGTAATCTTCGAAGTGCTTGCAGTCGACATCTTCCTTTGTGCATGAAAGCAAAAATGCTGCTCCCAAAATCGAAAATCAGTGCTGAAACGTCAAACGTCAGTGCTGAAACCAAACCAAATAATAAAAAACAATTAACCTCCACCAAAACGCTTGGTCAAAAACCTAGATTCGTAATTCATTCAAATACATTTGGATCCGTATTAGCTGGCATTTGCACGTAAATACAGGCTACGAATGAAAATAAGATCACCATCAAACATCTTGATTTTGCAATCATCCGACAGGCTGTCAAAGAAAATGAGTTCATATACAAACACCAAACATGCGTCTAGGTATGCTATTAGCTATTATTCTCTGACATATTTTGACCTTCGTAACATCGTAACAGCTCTACGTCTACGTAGCCACGTTACCTGTTCAGGTTTAAGACAAATACTTCACAAACTAATTAAAAAGGTTTGAATGCTTTCCAAAAATAAGACAACAAGAACAAGACATCTGGAAGCTGGAGTTCCATTCTGGAGGTATGGAAAAGGGAAAATCAAAATCCTATCGGTCTAGGAAAATCGGTTTTGTCACTGTAATCTTAAGTACATTGCTTACAGATACTTGAATTTGAATTTAAAAAAATCTATACTGCATTTAAAACAGTTTTGATTTGTATCTCTACCTGTTCTTCCTGCAGTCCTGGAGATGTTAACTGACTGGATAAAGGATAAACTTTATCATAAAAGATGTATAGAGGAAATACATATAAAACAGAAAGATCTCAGAATAGTCAGAATCTCACTCAGGTGCCATCCGAATATTAATGCTGACGGCTGACAGAAGCTGGGAAAATCAGTGAATACGCAAGAACAGCTCGACAGCTCAAAAATTCAACGATAAACATCGTGCCGCGCGCAATGATCAATTTCTCTTCAATTCTGAATCTTTTAAAATGCAGAATCACAATCCGATTCTCCCTCCAAAAAACGCAGTGGAGAAAGTCTGCAATTAGCCGATTCCAGGCGCATGGCAGCAAATTAGTCAATACTTACTGACTACAGGCATTTTTTAGTTTCGTATTTTACAGCTTAAGTTACATTATGCAGTTTGTTTTAATATTTGTTCCATTTAATAAGGATGCACAAACAAGTCACGAGTTAACCGACAAAAATGAGAGTGGGATATTGCACGACTGAATTGAAGATAACAGGAACGAACTACCTATTGTATGTATAATGATTTATTGACAGCTTTGAGGGTGTCGATAGTTCTAGATGTATGATGTTTTGTAACGGCTGTATTTACAACTTGCTTACTTTTACAATTTCTCGCTTCTTACGAAGTATTTAGGTACAATTTCTGGCTTCTTACGAATTGAGTAGGTACCTTGATTTTCAAATCTAGTCAAATCTAGTGATCCAATGATTTAGACGACTTGAAACCAACGATTTCTGCCCAAACTTAGGAAACAATTCATCACGTCTTAAATTAATATAATGTATGCGTAAAAAAGTAAAAATGGCGAAACCCCCAATTTCCAACA
Source organism: Disparrhopalites patrizii (assembly GCA_034698585.1). Classification (NCBI taxonomy): domain Eukaryota; kingdom Metazoa; phylum Arthropoda; class Collembola; order Symphypleona; family Sminthuridae; genus Disparrhopalites; species Disparrhopalites patrizii. The sequence continues at coordinate 5,662 of JAQGBT010000806.1, read as the reverse complement.
AATGCTGAATGACTTTAATAAATGGAGCAATGAATTAGACATGGTACTGAATCCAGAAAAAACTGTTTACATTATCTTGGACTTTAGCGAAGACATACAGCAATCAATGATTCACCATAGATAACACCCTTCCCAATGTGTCAAAATTTAAAAAAAGCTTCTTGGTATTAAAATTAGCGAAAATTGTACCGGGTCAGCGAAAACTAACCATTAACCTAGTTAAGGCGCCCAAACAAGTGTTTATTCTACACAGGTTGAGATGTTTGCATTTTAAAACCAATCAGCCACTAAATGTGTATAAAATTAAAAATTAGTATCCCGTTTAGTATTTTATAATTCAGGCGTCAAAGGCTATGGGGCACTATAACTTATCGGCCAGCTGCGTCATGTGCACCATCGGTCAACTTATACCAACAGCATTGACAAATCGGCTATCTTGGTAACGCAGAAGTTTTTTCTCATTCGTTTTCCAGGCGGCTTTCTCTTAAATAACAATTGGACGAGGCATTTTTGGCATAAGAACTAAGAACACTTACCGTAAAACCGTAAAAGGTTAAGGTGGAAATGGAAAGGAAATATTTGTGCTGATTTCGAACTTGACGTAAAAAAAAAGTTTAATTTGTTTAAGAACGTTCACGAAGTAGGTAAAAATTACCCAGTTCCAGAAGCCATTTTATTTTTTTAATAGATACTGAGTTTTTCGTCGGTAGCAATCACGCGGTCGAACGGCAAAAAGTTGTGTTAACTATTGTATAGACCTTTTTTTTAGAGACAACTACGTTGTACTTCTATCCAGGAATTTTAACACTGACTTGTAACCGGCTATCGTTTTTAGCGACATCAAAGTCGTGCAGTTCATTAATCTAACAAAAAGGAAGTTTGATATTTACCTGTAAAAAATGACCAAGCAGAAAGGCAATGCTGAAGATAGTAAGTTTCATTTTAGTGTCAAGATAAGCAATAATTGTAAAATTGTAATGTTAATTAACGTTTAATTTTCTTGCTTCCATGAGAGTCTGATTTGATGGATTTGAACTATATTATGAAGTCCGTCATTTGTACTACATGGTTTGTTGATGTATTTGGTTTACAGTTTCACATGCTTTGTTCGAATTATCGGAGAGAGTCCTTTGTTTTCATGGAGTCCTGTTGTATGAGGGTAAGGTGCTGAAGATTCAAGCCAACAAAGATAAGGATATCAGCTATTTTATTCATTACACCGGTTGGAATAAGAGGTGAGGAAACAACTTTTGAGTTGATTGTTATATGATCCAATTAATGCTTTGTAAATACAACTTCTTCATTTTCACCACTTTTCAATGAAATGAGTTGCCCGTAAGGATGTTGTGATGCTATAAATCGATTAATTTCATTTCAGTTGGGACGAATGGGTACCTGAAAAGCGAGTATTGAAATGGACGGACGATAATCTGACAAAGCAGGCGGAATTGAAGCTAGCCTTGGCGTAAGTGATGCTGGATTACTGGAATGCTCTCTTTATTCGCTATACAGATAGTATATTTTTTTGCATTTTCTGTATGAGAGAGCCTAAATTACCTGTGTTCTAATTTGTGCAGTACTAAAAACAAGAAAAGTGTACCCAAAACCCCCACTACGAATAAGCGCAAATCAGTTGGCTCTGGCTCGGTGGCTGGAGACTCAGTTGCCAGCGGCACACTCTCAGCTACAGATTCAAGATCGTCAACTCCTAATATTGAAAAACAACCAAAAATTAAAGATGGTAAACCGGAGGAGGATTCTAAGAAGAGGAAACGAAACGAGTTTGTTGAGCCGGTACTCACGCTCTACTTGAAGAAGCAATTTCTCTTTCTCATTTTATTGAAGATGATGGTGGATTTCATCTATTTTGTTCGTAATTTAGAGTTTGCCGTTGCAGGAACTAACCTATGAGGCGAAGCAAGAAGTATTAATTCACATTCCAGATTCCATGAAAAACTTCCTCATCGATGACTGGGATTTTATTACCAGACAGAAGAGAGTATGTGTGATAAATGTTCTTATTTGTTGTCTTTCCGTATTATTTGTGATTTACGCTAAGGTATTTAATTGAATGCGTTGCAGCTCGTGAGTATTCCTGCAAGGGTCACGGTGGAAGGTATTTTAGAAGAATATGAAAATCATGTAAAAGAGCACCGACCAAATGACATGCCGACAGCACATGATTTGTGCTCTGGTCTCAAAGAATATTTCAATGTTATGGCCAGCAACCAACTTTTGTATCGTTATGAACGGCAACAACTCAGTGACGTCAGCTTAATCAAATATTTATAAGTTCCGATAATCATTGATAATAGTTACTTAGTATAGTAATCGATTTTTTATCTTGACAATTTTTTTAAATGACAGTTCGAGCAGAAATGTAAAGACGATGGAGAAACTGTCCCCGCGCCAACTGCAATATATGGAGCTGCTCATTTGTTAAGGCTTTTTAGTATGTTTACGTCTTTACTTTATCATTGGTTTACTTGTATTTGGAAGACGAAAATGGCTGTCTTTTGCCTTTTTGTAATGCATTCTGGTTGTTTTGGCTTCTAGCAAAACTTGGTGGATGTTTGGCCTACACCACCATGGATCCTGAAGCAGTAGAAATTCTTACCAGATGCTTTACTGACTTTACTAAGTAAGACTGTTTATCTAAATTCCTACAAGTCTTTGTCATTAAAAACTCAAAATATGCTATATTGCATGTGTTAATAGTTAATACTCTAAAACTAATACCTACTACTACGTACTTGTTAACTAATTTCCTATGGATATGTTCGCAGGTTCTTGGAATCACAATCCGAGAACTATTTCAAAGAAGATGACTACGGAGCTGCAACACCGGATTACCAGAGAAAAGTCCCTGCTTAAATAATCTTATTCCTTTTGAATTAATTCTTTGTTCTTGCAGTTTTTTTGTATCATTTTGACACTGTTGTTAGCACATCAACGAAGCTGAGTAAGAAATACGTATAAAATGTAAATAATACTGTTTATGTTTATCTGTAGGGGCGAAAACCTTTTCCACCAACACCGCTAGATGCTGCAGCTTAATTGTACGTACTGTAGTGTTTCAGAATTAACACGCGGGACAACTGGACTTATTTCGGCTTTTTTGTGCTTGTATGACGTTTGAATCCACGACATTAGTTGATTTGCAAATACTTGAGATTGCTTTATTTTTGCTTTTCCTTTGTACGTTTTGAAAATGAGTAATTTACAACCAGATATATATTTTTTGCCTTTGACATTGTGGAATATTTTTAAAGTACTATTTGGTAGGATGCAACTAGTATCTAAACTGACAGTTTTGCCGGCATTTGAACAAGTGCGTTAACAGGACTTGTGTGGATTTTTTTCGTAAACAACGGAACTTGCTTGATTGTAGAAGGGTGGAATGTTAAGTCACAATGCTTGTCCAAGTTTCTATAATTTTCAAGATGTTTTGTTTTTAAGCCCGAATGATGTGTGATTTAAATTAACGAAAATAAACGCCCTCGTTTTCTCATGATTGTCGAAATAATCATGGCTCAGTAAGATTCACGAATCATTAACAATGTTGTGGGCTTTTATGGAAGCCTTGTGTTATAAGAGTATTTACTTTTTATTGTGTTTAGTTATTTATAATGCCTTGATTTGATTGCTTCTGTTAACGCGTATTATTGTCTGAGTTCAGCGAGAGCTGTAGCGGAAGTGTATGTTGTGTGTATTTCTGTAGACCTGCCTGTGGCTTATAAATGGAGAAAAGAAACAAATTGAAGTGAATCTAAATTTACAGCCAGCAGCTTATAAGTAAGTAAGTGAAGTAATGCCAAGAGTGTTTGGCGTGTAGATTAGATAGTATACTTGACTTCGCGGGTTTTTGCACGATATTAGATTGAAAACGCAGACATGTGTCTCCTGGTATAGGAAATTAAATTATTGTGGACAGATTTCATGGATGCATAAATCTCGAGTTATGACCTGACTGTAAGTTTTATAACATAATCTAAATTATAAATATTCGAAGACTAGGTTTTTACAGCTTATTACCCGCTCGTGCAAGTATACAAAGACTGCGAAGTACTTTGCTTTGCCTACTAATGCTTGTACGAAACAGTGGGTGAAAGTAGTTGACATATAAACATAAAAAATCATTCAATTTTTTACTGGTATTGAAAGTATTAAATATTACATAATTTTGCTTCTATATGTTTAAGATATTCAGAATGAGGAAATGTTAATGAAAATAAAACAGTATAAGAGTACAAATTACTTTTGAGATGAGTAGTGAAGCCCCGTTTGATTTTATGGATGGAAGGAATGACTGAAAATTCATATTAAATTATATTGCATTTATTCGTGTACAGCAGATTGAATTAAACTGTTCTTGGCACATACATACGTCATAGAATGACAGTTTAAAGGTGAGCGTTAAGCCCGAAGGTAAAAGACCAAAGAACAAGGAGAATGGCTAAGAAAGTTAAAATTTGGTGTCTTTCCGTACTTGACCCTTCACATGGCATTGTCCCACGACTCACGACGACAGAAACCTCCAAAAAGGATCAGAGAAATTACTGACCATAAGCGTCCCATCCAATCCCCTTTGATTGCTCATTCATTCTCAACAATCTCCACTACTCAGCAGAGATAATATTGTCTCATATTATGCAATAATGCCATAAATAATATTTATCCAATTTTTTTAATCATTTCAATGTAATTTCCCTAATCGAAAAGTCATCTGTGCGAGTGACCCGTGGAGATGCCGGTGGAAAACAATGGGCTTATATAATCATTTTGAGTCTATCCTCTCAGTCTCCCTCTCCCATTCTCGCTTCTTCTCTCTCTTTTTCTCTCTGTCTCCATCTCTCCCTTTCTATTCTCTCGCTCTTTCTCTCCACAATCTCTCCCTTTCAGTCACTTTACTTCTCTCCTCTGCATATTTCTTTCTCTCCCTTTGCCATTCTCTCCCTTTCTTCATCTCTCACTCTGTGTCTTTGTCTCTCTCGTTTTCTCTCCTGTGCTTCTTTCTCTCTGTATTTGTCTCTCTCGTTTTCTCTCCTGTGCTTCTTTCTCTCTGTATTTGTCTCTCTCGTTTTCTCTCCTGTGCTTATTTCTCTCTGTATTTGTCTCTCTCGTTTTCTCTCCTGTGCTTCTTTCTCTCTGTCTTTGTCTCTCCTTTTCTCTCCTGTGCATCTTTCTCTCTGTCTCTCTGTCTTTGTCACTTTCCTTTTCTCTCATGTGTATCTTTCTCTCTGTCTTTGTCTGTCTCCTTTTCTCTCCTGCATTTCTCTCCCTCTTTCTCTCCTGTGCATCTTTCTTTCTCTCCCTCTCTCTCTCCTCTGCATCTTCCTTTCTCTCTCTCTTTCTCTCCTGTGCACCTTTCTTTCTCTTTCTCTCCCCCTCTCTCTACTCTGCACCTTTCTTTTTCTCTCTCTCTTTCTCTCTCTACTCTGCACCTTTCTTTTTCTCTCTCTCTTTCTCTCTCTACTCTGCACCTTTCTTTTTCTCTCTCTCTTTCTCTCCTGTGCACCTTTCTTTCTCTTTCTCTCCCCCTCTCTCTACTCTGCACCTTTCTTTTTCTCTCTCTCTTTCTCTCTCTACTCTGCACCTTTCTTTTTCTCTCTCTCTTTCTCTCTCTACTCTGCACCTTTCTTTTTCTCTCTCTCTTTCTCTC
>JAQGBT010000805.1:0-41698 GCA_034698585.1 Disparrhopalites patrizii | reverse complement strand
TGAGTATTTGAATGAAATTGTATTGGAATTAGAATTCATATTTTAGATATCCGAAATTTAAATTTGTATTCATAATTTGGAAAACCACGTATTTTAATTCGAATTTTAATGCATATTTTTTCGGATGTCATTCCTTGGTATTAATTGTACATTCAGCCAATGATGTCGTCGTTTAAGTGTCAAAGTTGACCAAGTTCGTTTTATCTTAAATGCAAACCTGACTAACAGAGTTTTTCTGAAGGAATTCTTAAGTTCAAAGTTGACCAAGTGCCACCAATGCTATCAAACGGCGCGCCTTATCTTATCTATAAGATAAGACGCGCGCCTGAACGCATTGGTGCACTTGGTCAGCTTTGAACTTAATTCCTTAAGTAAAACTCCGTTAGTCAGGTTTGCATTTAAGATAAAATGGCTAAAACTTGGTCAACTTTGACACTTAAACGACGATATATTTTCTTGACTTCATTAGTTTTTTTTACAAAAATTTACAGTTAACACCTTGCGTCTAGTTAATATAGGTTGTATCCTAAGGCTACCGCATGTTTTACCGTAATTATTATGAGTAATTCTTACTCCACTGAACACACTTAAGTTTCTGCGCTCAACTTGGTCCATTTCGTTGATGATTCACTCAAAATAGTTACATAGTCACGTGCATATCCGATCAGAATCGGCCAATCCGGGGAAGTATTTCTAATCTGGTTCAAAAATGGGATTTTTTATTGTTTTTTAACTTTTCGCAGAACTTGACTGTGATAATGTGACTAATTCTCTATTCTGCTTACGAGTTTAACATATTCTGACCAACTTTGTCAAAATCGATCACATATAACTTCGCAAACATAGAATATTTCTGGCGTCCCTTGAATTGGTAACAGATTAACTAATATTACAATTACGAATAGAAAACGTGTTGTTGAGGCTAATGGGCTGATGAAGATTGACACGTAAATCCTCATGCGTTGTGTGGTTGTGGGATTGGGATTTAGTTACTTGATATCTCCATTCAAAAATGTAATATTTATTTAGCATTCAGTGAACATGTTCAGCCGATATAATGTAGATTAATCAGGGGACCTTTTGTTTGTTGTAGCCATATTTGACATTGACGATTACCTAATTATTACGCTATTAGTTATTAAATGATGAACGGCATTTTATACTTTACCCGTGACGAGCAAAGAAGGATTTGGTTCAGACCAGGTTTAGACGTGGAATTTACGCCCGTGACATCTCACTAGGTCCTTTTTCTGCGCCAGATTTGAACATATTCCTCTCATTCAGTTCCTTAATTCCTTTTTTCCTTATTCTTATTCAAGAACAGACCTGTCGACAGACGAGAAAATATTTGACATTGTAAATTGTATAGTTAAGTAATAATTATTTATTCCTTTGTATAATTACGTATTCTGAACTGGAAGTTTCAATATTGGTTGTATGTACAGTGTGATTAACAGATACTTTTTGGTGCTGTGTACATGTACTTCCTAAAGGAATTTGAATTACGGATTTTGCTTCTGCAGCAAAATTCGTATATTAATAATGCCAACTAAGCTCCGGGACTGAGGTCGTGTTTCAACTCATCTTTCTCTTAATTTATTCACTTTTTACTGTGCTTTCAATACCCAAGAAGTTCCATTGAACACTACTACATCGACGGATGTATAAACGCAATTTTTGAACCTGTATAAATACATACATCTTTCGAATTAATTTATTATTTGGACCACAATTACAATGGCTTCGGTACCTGGAACCACGGTTGTCCCGGTGGGGTCACTGGGCTTTCTTCATGCATTCATATCGTCGTTGTCTATGATCATTGTGTCCGAGCTTGGTGACAAGACTTTCTTCATCGCGGCAATCATGGCAATGAGACACCCACGCCTAACTGTGTTTGCGGGTGCTATGTCAGCCCTGGCTTTTATGACGGTGCTATCGGGTAAATTGTTTTCCCTTCTACACAACTTACTCGTGATGATCAGTTGGCGTTAACGGCTGTTTCTCTGTTGTCATTAATGTATTTTTCTTCTGTTTTTACAGCTCTCTTCGGGTATGCCACAACCGTCATTCCCAGAATATATACTTATTACATTTCAACTGCTCTATTTGCGCTATTTGGTTTCAAAATGCTGTACGATGGCTTTAAAATGAGTGCTGATGAAGGAAGTGAGGAACTGGAAGAAGTTCAAGCTAGTCTGAGGCGAACTGATGATGACGTTAGTTTATTATTATTATTATATTATCGCAATCTGGTGATAAAAATCTGGCATTCCATGGTTAATGTAATCCTATGTAATTGTTTATTTCTCGTTCTATTTGGTTCACAAAGCAGCTCGAAGCTCAACCGATAAATCCTGAGGCAAACGTAACTACTGGTACTAAACTACCATCTACTGCCAGAAGGATATTATTTTCAATGTTTTCCAGGGTCTTCCTACAGGCCCTGACAATGACATTTTTAGCAGAATGGGGTGATAGATCTCAGTTGGCTACTGTTGTCCTGGCCGCAACAGAAGTGAGTAAAAAAGGTTTTAATATTATTACATTGCATCAAGCTGCTGGGGTTTTGTTATTACGGGAACCTAAAGGTAGATCAAAGTATATTTGCGCACAGACCCTGATTTCGTGGCCAATGTGTTGACGTCTGGGTTGGCACACGTATCCGGATGGTCGAACCTAATCTGGCTTTCAGTAGCTGTCACTCATTGCCTAATGTAACAAAAGTCTTCATTATATCCGAAGAACAGTCAAAATCGCTCAGAGTTGTCTAAATCTCCGGTGATTGCAGGAATCGTACATGCTCGTAGAACTCGGTTATTGTGTAAAACTTTGACGACTATAAAAGCAGAAGGTTTTGGAACAATTCCATCAAGGAAAAAACCATTCCTCTCATGGGTTGGGGGAAAAGGAATCGCGTGCTGGAGGTGTTGCTTGCTGTTAGGAAATATGTACATTAGGTATCCATTCTTCCAGACGTGTGGCGGTTTTTGATTAATATGATGATTTTTCACAGGATGTAACCGGGGTTTGCGTCGGTGGCGTTCTTGGGCATTCGCTTTGCACGGGATTAGCAGTCTTGGGTGGTCGTATGATAGCGCAGAAAATTTCCGTGAGAACAGGTAAGGAAATGTTTTGTGTTCTAATCATTCAATATGGTGCTTTAAAGTACACTTGTATTACTGAATCCATTCTTATCCTTGCTTATTAATTGCAGTTACTATAATTGGAGGATTCGTATTCCTGCTCTTCGCTATCACATCCTTATTTATGAGTCCGAATTAGCACATGCTGCAGGGAAGTGATCTGTGATGGCTACCTGTTTATGCATTGGTAACCATACATGCGATCATTACCAGTCTGCCTGCTACTTCATGTCTACAAACCTAAACCTAAGTTTTTGTTTTCATGTGTATTGTGTATAATAGGCCTGAGGTTTCACAAATCAATGTAAGCATATGGCAAGAATGAATAATAATGCATTTTCTTACACAAATGACATTAATGAATCTTCAACAATGACAATCACTTTTGGTTTGTAGTATTGGTACCACTGTACTTTAATATGAGCGTTTGATCACATGAACTAAGTCACTGTGTTCTTCGGAGGCAGTTCGAATTCATTACGGTTAAAACAACACCCCTTGCTGTATAAATAATATGAACATTTTATTGAAGTAGTTTGTTTACAACTGTGGAGGCTTTCCACGTACAGTGTGGCAGTACCAAGTCTGTGCTAAACACATGCTTTCGATCATTTCCTTCATACTTACCAGTGTAGAAAAGTACTATGAAGGCAGGCTTCAGGAGCAGTGTTTTGTTAGGGTTTGGTGCCTATGTGGCAACAATACTTGCTGATCAAAGAGGTCCACGCAAGCAGAGTTTAGAACAAAAGTTGGGAAAATACCGGGGTGCCGCTTTTGTGGACGGAGACCTCGAAAATAAAAAAGATAAGTTAATTCAAGACATAAATCCAGCAGGCACCTCGTATACATTATGGGAAAGTCCCAACGGCAAACCCTTATATCGCAGGAGGGAAGTCGATGCCAGGAGGGATATTGTTGTTTTCCCTGATCCGAATTTCACTGCAGGAGACGGACATTACGTCGTTCTCAAAAGACTGATGACGAGGCATAAACCAAACGACATTTTTGGTACAATGTACCAAGGATTTTACTTGGTTTTGGGGTAATTACACAAAAAAGCTTTAAGAATTGTAAAGCATCACCAGCGTACATATAATGTTTTGGCATTCCAATAATAAACCGCGAGTGTGGCCGCAGTGATGGACTACAAGCGTACTTAACGAAATGGAAGAAAAAGGATCACGTTCGCGACCCAGCGGACGAAAAACGGAGACGGGAAAGTCAACAGGAAATCAAGGACGGTCGAAAAACTTACAACGTCAATTATAAAGACATAATGCCTGGAATAATGGTGAAACGCATAGATAAACGGAGTCTACGAGGTTTGCAACCAGAAAACAAGGCTTGACACTTGGATGGTGCTGAGGCCAATCAATCCTAATCAGAAAAATAGGAGCAAAGGTAGGCAGCGGTAAATCAACTTTGATTTTTAAACTGGATTAGAAGAGTTGTAAATTCGTATGTCATGATGACCAAATTAAATTCAGTTTTCTTAAAAATGTATGTTGACTCATTTAACGCTTGTTGATTTTTTACATATATGAGATCTCTTTTGGGAAGACTATATAATTAAAATACTGCTTCAAATATGGCCTATGAATACCAACATCAATTAGTCCATTTAACCTTTCTAATCATTAATTTTTTCCTACTTTTTGAGACTACCTTACTAACCTTGTGGGGTTACATCTCATGGGAAATTTGGATTCACAAAGTATTTGTGAATGAAGCTACGTACTATGAGATTGCTTTGCAATAAAAAAACAGGCAAGGAAATATTTTGCGAATATGATTTCAGTTCGGGCTAGATTTTCAGACCTTGAGGTACCCCGAAAATTGATTGCACTGCTTTTGCTTCAGAGTATCAAGGTATGTATTCCACCGAAGGATGAAAAGTGTTTCCAAAAGACTTCCAAATATCAAAATCATCGTCTTTATTTTTTGCCGACTGCATTAGTGTGAATTAAATTATTAAAAAAACTACGAACGGAGTCTGACAATTCCATTCACTTTCTATCACGGACTGCGATGATTTTTGGCTTTCATTCTCAGCCTAATAAATAATGTACTGAGGCTGCATGCAAAATTGTGTCAAGCTGCATTTGCACGCGATTAGTAAGGGTTTTTACCGGAAAGTTGAATTTTTGCATTTTCTTGGAGAAAGAAATTCGGGCCAATATCGAATTTATTGTTTTGTAGCAGAAAACACCCTCATTGTACTCAAGATTGGTGGAAGTTTCGGGGATCTGTGCCTTTCTACATGTAATACTTTTTAGTTGTGCCCAAAATTTCAATGTTTTACATGTATAGAATAGAATTAAAAATTCCCAAACTTCGAGCTTTCTCTCTGCATTGCTATTGATCATTGATGTACCTTGCACTCCAAACTTTTGTAGCGGATTTAATCTGAGCTGAATCTACCGTCAACTCAGTTTCGGTATCGTACAACATTGATGGAAGTAACCGCCACCGCACTAGTTTCAGATAGCAAAAATAAAGTCGTCCAAGAACGCCGAGAAACGAAAAGGCAATAAACTCTGTCATTTCGGCATGTACGCGGGGTGTTTGAAAAGTCTACACATACCTTAACTTCATACCATATACCTATGATAATACTTTAATACTGTTCGGAATTCAAATAATGTTTATTTCTGCTAAATTTTATCTCATTTGCTGCTAAAATTTGATATTGTGCATGAATATGATATTGTGACGTAAAATTTTGTTGCGCTAGTTTTAACTGCTATAAAATAGGATGGCCTCGAAATGCAAAAGTGCGGGAGAAAACGGATTTCTCCAAAAATGTGATTCGGATTCGGAGTGGCGTAAAATATATTAAGGTAAAATATATATCCGAAAAAGCGAAGTTCCCACAGCTGGTATTTCTTGTCTCGCCATTTCCAACTGCAGGCTCATGGAATTGTTTCACCCGTCCTACAGACAAGTCCTGACTTCCAGTCATTACTATCACTTTCTACATTTAAAGGAATTACTGCGCGGAAGGAAATGACATTAAGTGTAGCGTGAGTTTTTTTTTTTTTTGGTGGAAAAGGTAAAACGTTTTTCTGAAAGGAATAGCAATCCTCAGAGAGAGGGGGAAATGTGTTGAATTAAGATAGGACTATGTTGAAACACAATACATAGCATGTTTTAGTGGGAGTTTTCGCACTCCTTCACACGTATGTGAAAGACTTTTCAAACAACCCTCGTACGATTTTATGAGGATGGAAAACCAGGATTGTCCCAGGTTCCAGTATCTGCTCATTAAAGAGAAATTTACGAATAAAGCATGAGCAGGAAGGTGGTATAAAAATGCAAAGACCAGCCCCGTAAACTCGTGGTCGATCGGCCCAGGAATAAATTTCAATACTGACTTGTACTCTGAACTCTTCCGGAAAACCGGTCCGGGGAGAAGTGAAACTCCGAGGAGAAGTGGAACTTTGAGTATGCATTGTACAACATACATTTTACGCACACAGAGGGTAGGCCCTACCAAGGAAAAAACTTGTTTACTTTCTCTTGACACTGAATCTTTCAACATCACAGGGCGAAGGAAAAGCTTGGAAGGGAACACTTTGGATGGAAAAGTACGACATAATCAATGTGAGCACTGCATATGTATGCACATGAAAGAAAGTTTTTGGGACTGTTGTTGTTTCGTATTAAATGACTGGCGAAAGTCCATTAGATTTACAAGGGCAGCAACATCGGAGTGTCCACGCAATAATCCTTTATAATGGGGATTTCACTCAAGTTTTTGAAGATTTTGTTTTTGAAGATGTATACGTATGTAGCTACTCAGAGCAGGTTTATGTAGATTTATTCCACGACATCTTTTCAGCTCCTTTCCAGCTTAGTTTGGGAATCGGTCACATCTGTGTTTTACACCATGAAATAAAGTCTCCAGCAAAACCTGGAGAATCTTGGTCCCATTGATTCCAGGATTGCACAGACGCCCATACGTTCATCATCTAAGGGAGGATGAGACTTCGGATGGAGACATTTTCTTGACGTTTTTCTGGGTTTTTAATGTATACATAATTTAATGTGTATAGATGTACCTATGTACATACTTTGATATGTATACGTGAATATAGATTTTACATGCAGTACAACTGTTGCACGTACGAGACAAGTCAACCACCCGGATTTTTTTTTCTCTTGAAGAACGTTGCACAGAATGACACTTTTTCCTTGTCCTCGTCGGACCTCAAGGAAAACATTTTTATTGACTTTACTACCATACTCCAACTCCAGACAGAGACATGATTTGACGGGAGTTATAAAGCCACAAGCCTTTTCATGTATTCCAAAGATATTTTCTCAAGATAATGGTATTCCGTCTCCAAGTGAAGTGGAACTCTCTCCAGACCTCAAGACAATGTAAAAAGAAGAACAAAAGGACCCATTTTTATACCATCGGAATAATACATAACACGACAAGGTGAAATGGTCTTTTCTCTCCTCAATTATGTACTCTATAGGTACACTTTTAGTACACTCATGCATTAGTATTTACTTACATCTTACCTCCTTTCATCTTTTATGTTGATGTGTGTATTACGACGTAAAAGTATACGCAAATGCGAATACGTGCGCATCTGCACCCCATGGGAAATACTGTGTCAGCTTGCCCCAAGAGAGACTTCCCTGTTCTATCCAGTGCATATTGGTCTAATAAGATGATCTTCTTCCTCTCTCTCTCTCTCTCTCTCTCTCTCTATCTGGTTTTATATAATCACTGGGGAAAGTAAATAGGTACATAATTTATTGACGCATTAGTCACCACTTCATTACAATGAAAGAGATTAAAGCCAATTAATTTCTCACTAATGAATCAATTGCGTAGGCAACACTTGACCGAAATCAAGGACAGAATTGGGTGGTTGACAAGCATCACGTTGAAAAATATCACGTTACTTACACAGAAGTAATAATAAAGAAGGCTTACTCATTCTGTGATGGTCTGTATGGTTTGGCAAAATCGTTTGGCACAATTGGAGCCATGAGACTTGAAAAGTGCGTGTGCTATATTGTATTTTGTGTTCTTTTTTTTTTATTTTGTTTTTGTGGTTACAGGAAATTTCATCATTCCTGATCATATATACACACATGCATGTTCTGGTTGGAAGCAGAAGCGTCATTGTTTTCCCCTTGTCAATTATTTGCACATTGTTTTCAATTACTGTACAGACAAAAAAGCACACTAGTCCGTCCCCACCACGCTTATGTCATACTTCGCAGTTAGTATGACTTGAAACTGTAGCAGTTGGTTATTTCACCCTTTGAAATCAATGCCAAAAGTTTCCACTGTTCTAAAATGTTAATCATAATATGGCCGTGTAAACAATAAACATGAATGTTGTAAATCTTAGAATCTAAATTGACAGTTAGACGGTTGTCTTTTTCCCCTTTGTAACTAACTTTTTTTTTCTGTCTGTACTACAAGTCGTTATTGAACCAGCAGACACCTGCACATTTTTGGTATAATTAAAGGTAGGAAGAAAATACTTGTCTTCCTGGGTGAAAAACCAACAATGGGATGAGGTATTTTCCTGGAAAATCCTCTTGTGACACTTCAAAAGAATTACAAGGAAGGAAAGCACAAGAGAATATACGGAACTCACTCATGTGTATAAAGGCCTTGTGTTATTTTTAATGTAAAAAAGTGCATTCCCGGAGTAATTTTAGCTTATTTTTGGAGGAAATTTCTCTGAACTTTAATACAGACATTTTTTGGAAGTGAATTTTCTCAGGGTTTGTCCTACAGGAAAAACGTTTCTTTTTTTATTATTTACTATTTTCATTTTTTTGTGACCTATTTTACAGTTTGTTTGCCGCAGTGAAAATTCGAGGAATTTTTCAATTCCTAAACTTAGAAAAAAAAGTACGGCCGCCTCTAAAAATGGCCTGATACTTTACACTCATCTGGAATGTACTTTTTCACTAAGTGCCAAAGGTTTATAGGGAGAAATGCTATTTGTGCAAACGCTCTGGCACGCTACGGGAGAAAACCTTGGGACTCGTACTTTCACATAAAAATTTTCATATTTTATTAATGCTCTCTGACCTCCCCGGCTTTTGTGCATTGCGTAAAGGTGAGGTGAAATTCAGAGCGATGGAAAGAAAAAGAATAAAAAAAGAAGATGCCGGTTAGTTTTTTTTTCTCCATGAAGAAATCGGGCCAATCTTTTGGCCCAAAAAGTTCATTAAACATGCATAGCACGTCTTCCGCGTAGTAGGAGTCCCCCTCTCTCCCATTTTTGTTTGCTCAACACAAAATAATGAACTGGAGAGACAAAGAAAATTATGAATACTAGATTTTTATGATTTTGTGAAGAAACGCTTACTTTAATTATATGAACATTCTATCTCCAAATTTTCTCCCGGTAGTGGGTAGTCCCCTACAGCTCTTATTTTCGTTTCATCATGGAGTGGTATTTTGTGGGACCAAGTAAAAGTACACACAAGGCATGTACAATTCTCCGAAAAAGTTGTCCATAGCTTCACTTGCAGAAGAAAAACTCTTTTTTCCTTCACATTTTCTCAGCATCCATTCTTCCATAAGTAGATAGTTGTTTTTTTCTATCATAGCGTGCAGAAAGGCAGTGTTTTATCTATGTACATATTAGATTAAGGAAGTAATCGCTACACTTTTGGATTAGTATGAAGAGAGAGAGAGAGAGAGAGAGAGAGAAAGGAAAGGCAAGCCCAGTAGGATCAACTCCTGTTTTTGTAGGCAACTTTTGTGCTTGATTAATTCCTTCAAGAATATACAAAAACTTTCCGGGAGGGGACTTGTTCAAGGCGTGGTTTTAATTTTTTTTTTTAATCCTAGCAGCTTGACTTTGGCACATAATTTCTTTATAGTGCTACAGCGAATTCACCAGACTGGAATACTCACATACTTTTTGTTTCTGTCGTTTACCTGTTTTCTTACAGCCTCCAAGACTTCCAGGACTTCCAAGACTGCCAGAGAATAGGGCTTTTTGCAGCATTGCTAAACTTTTACTCTCTCTCTCTCTCCCGATTTCCGCCTCACTCGTTCTTCCATTCCGGTGTCCAGCTCTCTCTCTCTCCCTCCTGCCTTTCGTCTCTTTCTCTCCACATTTCTCCCTGTTTCTCCCTGTCATGATCTTCACTTTTCTCTCCATATCTTCCCCATTATCAGTCTCGCTCTCCCCCAATTCTCTTTCTCCCTCACCAAGCTTCACATCTCCTGCTTTCTCCTTGATTCCGCTCCCTTCTCTTTGTTGCCATTTGTGACCCTCTATCACCAATACACTCTCTCTTTCTCTCTTCATTTCTATTTCCCCTCTCTCGCTCCCTCTCATTCTGTAGCACCCGTAAAGCTTTATCGACTTCCCTTCCCGTGTTTTTTTTGTATTCCAGTCCACAAAGATCCTTTTCCTCCTGGTGCTTGGAACAACCTCTGCTTTAACCCTTCTGTCTGTCTCTCCCTCCCTCCCTCCCCGTCTCTCTCTCACGCTCTCTTCCTCTCAATGGGCTGGTGGTGCTCTCCTGCAGAACTTTAATATTCGGAGCCTGCACATGATGATCGTCCTACTGTGGATCGGAGCTATTTTAGGCATTTTAACTCTCCTCCTCACACAAATGGCTTTTATACGCATCTCTGTCTCTCTCTCTCTCTTCCTACTTTCCTTATAGAGTTTTAAAACTCTCCGACATCATAAGTTGATATGGTTGGAGAGAGTTTTTGGTGCTGAAGGAAGTGCCCAACTGCTCAACCTGAGAGAGAGAGAGAGAGAGAGAGAGGGAGATACAGACGAGGGAAAAGGGATTGTGTATCAAGGAAAAGGAAGATCGTATGGAAAGCCACCCTCACAGCTGCTGGTAATACTCACCAGAAAGAGAGATGATCCCAAGTAACACTATGGAAGCGTAAAAAGAACCAGTGTTTTCCTTCCCTTCACAATTTTTTCCTGTTGTTCGTCCTCTGTGTGTCTATATATATAGGTATATATCTGCGGGGGAAAAAAAAGGAAAGAAGAGCATCGTCGCCGTCGACATCATTTTTTCAGTGTTTGCTTTAGAGTAGCTGTCCATTTTAAAAAGTTCTCACTGTCTCTCTCTCTCTCTCTCTCTCTCTCTCCCTCCCTCTCTTTTTCCAACTCACTCTGAAAGTGTAAGTTCGACAGGATTTCATGCAAGTTTTGAGGAGCAACTTTTAAAGGTATAATATGTAGTTGATACGGAGGCAAAAATACTGACTGAGACCACTCACAGGGTGAACGTCCCTTCTTCTTCTTCGTCTTTTTTTTTTGGTCTTCATCTTTACGCATTTGACTTCTAAACCGCGTACAGAAAATATATATATTTGAACGCAGCTGGAAAGAGCTTCATATATATATTTTTTTTATCTTAAGGAAATCCTACCCACCCATCGTAGGCAGTAATATTAATCAATCCATAACAATACCATCCTATTGCTCAATCTAATAATAACACATACCCACATAAGTACTACCATCCTGGTGCGTTCTTATCTCATCCTTCAAGGGTACTTATTCTTATTATAAGAGAGTCTTCTGGTAAAGTACCAAGTGACCATCCTTCCAGAGCTTTTTTTTTTCTCTCTCTCTGTCTTATTCTGTCAGACGTATTTTTCCTAGTGGACGTGCATACATATGTAAATACACACACTTAGTCATAAAGTAGTAAAAGCACTGACTCCGATGTAATTGACAGCCTCTTCATCAGCATCAATTGAGGTATTTGATTTATGTAGGTACGAGTTTGCTTTGGCAGACTTTTCTCCCATCTCTCTCTCTCTTTCTCTCACCCTCACCCTCTCTCTCTCGTTATCATCTGTTTTCATTCAAAAGGTCTCTATCTGCTCTACATGCCATTTAAATGGGTTCCAGTGAAAAAACCTTGTACAGGACTATATTTTTACTAGTACGACCTCTGTAGAAAGGTCCATGTATATAAGGGACTGAAAGGGTAAATGGAAGGGTTAAAACCTCAGCCAACATGATTCTTGAGACTACTACAGTGCTTATACAAACTTTTTATTAGTGGTCATCCTCATTTTTTTTTCCTAGCTCTGCTTCTTCCTCAACTGAAGCACAGTGCTTTATAGGAAGACTGTAGAGTTCCTCCATAACATCTCATCTCCTGCTTCCCTTGTAGTAAATGAAAGCTTTTGAAAGCCTTCCCCTCCCTTTCCTTCCCTCTCCAGCTTTTGTTTGTGAGTACCCCAATAAAGTGAAGCTGAGAGAGAAGTGATTAATCTCCGTGGCCCAGTTAGCCTCTTCCACACTGTCACTATCTTTATACACTGTGAGCTTTTAAGGGGATTGTAAATTAAAAACAACACAAGTACCTACCACCGACAGACGGAGAGGGCAAGAGAGAGAGAGAGAGAGAGAGACAGAGAGTAACTAAAAGGAAAGGAGAAGTGTGGAAGGACGGTAGAGCGCATTTACATGGTTCACTTTGTACAAGGGGCAAAGGAAAAAAAATACTCTCAAAAGCTCAAAACACTCCTATTGTACTCCTTGTGTACTTTCCTATACGAAGAGAGGCTGAAAGAAGTATAAGTGGCTGGTGAAAGCCACGTAAACTTTTACTTGACGTTCAGGATCCGGTGCGCAACCTTCTCGTTTATACCTGGAAGGCATTATTATTCTTTCATTAGATTAAAGGACGCGAAACTGGATAGGGCTAGCAAAAAAAAACAATAGTAAATAAAAATTCACAAAAAAAAACTAAAAGCTCTCACATTTGGTCCTTGGCTGGTCAGTCACTTGGTAAATATTGACAGATCATCTTCTTTTGTTCTTCTGCAATTTAATTTCTTTTTTTTTTGTGGAAGGGAAAGGTTCTGGAAGAAAGGTCAAAGAATTGAATAAAAAAAATTGTTTTAACCAGTATATAAAAAGGGAACTACCAATCTTTTTACCTTGTATTAGGATCAACAACTGACAGAAGAAGACATTTCTCTACGGTGACAAGTTTTCACCGTCCATCATACGGAAAGTTACAAAAAAAAATATACACAAGCAGCATGAAGTCGCTAATTCTCATCTTGCTCCTCACAACCCTTTGTGCTCTCATCACTGCCAAAGCCCTAAGCGAAGTGGAACCAGCACCGGAGGGGAATGAAGAAACTCAATCCGTGGATTTGCTCACAAGAATTACGAGACAAGCGACGGCGGCACGTAAGTTCCCCTCTACTTTCCCCTTTTAACGTCTGTATTAAATAATTCCAAAATCCTCATAGTCTCATTAGTAATCAGATTCATATAGATTTAGACTTTTTAAAAAAAATTGAAGATCGAATAATGCCTGCGATAATTAAGTTTACACATAGCCCCATACAAGTAATTTTTGCTTCACATAATGATGACACGTAAAAGAATTTATTGGCAAAGACATTGTTGACTCTAATGTATCTCTAGTATTACACGCACAGTAATTATTGCCACCGACAACTACATAGGGTCCATTTGATAATTTCTGAAAGTAATCATAATAATAATGAGAAGAATAACACTTACAAATGCACATGATGATACATTTAGATTTTTTTTTGGGTAATACAGCAATAGAGAGTTATTACTGTACTAGTACATATGTATGTATTTGTATGTATGCGTGAGAGTTATTAGTCGATTTGAAAGCGGTTTTTTTACGCCGCCAATTATTAATAATTACCAGTCATAAATCGCATTTTGCCATACGCTGCTCTACACAGGGTAAAAATTCTTATTTAAAGTGTATTCATTATATTATTATAATCAACGCGTGTTTGTTCTCTTTTTGTTGCAGATCTAAAACAGAAACACATAGTTTCGTGTCATTTGCATAGTAAAAGCACACCAATAACAACTTTTGTAGGGCGCTAATTAATTATTATTTTTTTAACGTCAGCCTGCACTTGGATTCGTTGCAATTTCACTGTACATCACTTATCACAATTTTTGCAAACATTTGTTTCATGTTCACAAATAATACTTTACGAAAAACAAATTCAAACGTACTTTCTGATATTTTGACAAGTACACCTGCGGTACATGTGTACCTTGAACAATACTTGAATGTCAAGCAGATTGATGCAAAATATATATACATTTCATGATTTCATAGAGTCATAACAGCTACAAAATGTTCCAAAAAACATTTTAAATATCATCCAAACTAATCTTAGTATATGTATATATACTAATCACGGAATTTTTAAGAATAGCTATCTATTTTTTTAAGTATATACCCAACTCATTTTTCTATGTAAGTAAATATTGTATAAATAAAAAATCGATGGAAGACGAGGTAAACTTGAACACGGAAGTTCAAGCGTCGACTAGGAGAACTGTAAAGAAAGTAATGGGTAGTCGGGAAAAGCTTGCTTTTAGTTGAAGGAAATTATTTGATTTTTGTTTTTACTACAGCAACATGCAAGTATCAAAAAGGACCATGGTCAGCGTGTGACAAGCAAACTAAGAAAAGGACGAGAACGTTCTCCTTAAAGAAAGGTCCCAGAGGTGTTTGCGAGGAAGTGAAACTCCTGACTAAAGATTGCAAAAAACGTAAGTGGAAACTTTTAATTTTATTTCAACAAATACTAGTTCGTTTCGGTAGCTGCTTTCTTATACAGAGTAAAAGCATTGAATTTACGGTGAGAGATATTTAAGTTTGAAACAAATGTATGTATTGTAGCTGCATAATAACGAGTAATAATAAAGAATAGTATGTAATAATGTAATGACAAAAACAAAAGAATACGTCAGAAATATAAGTACTAGTAATACTGTACAAGAATTAAAAAAAGGAGATTTCTACAAATAAAATAATCCCACTTGAATTGCCTTTTGTGCAGGTCAAAAGCAGAAAAATAATTCAAAAAACCGGGATCGTCAACGGCAAAATAAGAAGCAGGAAAATTCTAAAAACAAGCAAAATTGAACTGGAAGATCGGGGCAAGAAGTGGAACATTTTATAGCAAAACTACGATGACTACGACATAAGTACCCACTAATATGCAGCTCAATCTCAATAATGCTAAACAACTCGCAAGAGAAAAAAGATTCAACTACATTTGAGCGTACAAATAAAATGATATCATTTTAACAAACAGAAAATAACAACATACTGTGAGTTTAAAAGAACTCGAGGAGGTATATTACGTAACCGTACTTTGCGCAACTAATTACTTATTATAGAGATGCATTTTCATTTTCTCTTTTTCACTATATAAAACGGCTGCAGGACAAACAACTGCAACTACACACGTTATCTCGTAAAATACTTTTTAAATATGGTGTTAACAATATAGTAATTATATACTATTACACACATACATTGTTGTTATTATTACTGTATATTACTAATAGCAATTTCATATTTGATCTTCTACTTAGGATCAGGTTTTGTTGTTTTTATGGCAATTATAATATATACATTACATGAATCACGTTTAATATAATGTACAAATACAAATTTTCTATTAGCTTTTATTACAAGCACTATTAGCCTAATAAATATGTATTAATGAAAAGTTTTGTTTGTCTGTAAGATATACACATGTGTATTACTTAATAACATAGCATTGATATTATGTAATATCTACGACTCTCAACATTTAAATTAATTTCCATTCTAAATTGATGGAAATTGAGGTGCCAATTTTCTTTGCTTGAGTAACTTGCGCCAAGCACTTGACAAGAATGATAGCAAGATATGCTCATAAAGAACTCATCTGCATTTTAAGTATAATCAAGCAGTATTTCAGTGGTTAATAATCCTTACAACTGTATGCACTTTCGCTTTTGACAACATTAATCATTTACTATCCTAAGATTTCATTTCCAGATCCTGATGTTACATCAATTTTTATTCGGTTTGGATCAGATTTACTAAGATCGAAGCCGTTTCGAGACGCTGGGGGGTTCGTCGCCGTGAAACTAGTGTGATGTGATGGAGAATTATATGGCACATGGATTCTAACAGTTTCACCACTAGGAATGCTTAGAGAGAGGGGAGGGCTCGGACTTGGCAAATAAGTTTCTGCAGGAATGTTGACAGAAGTAGGAGTACTAGAACTGGCTCTATTATTCTCACGAATGTAGACCGGTGGTGTTTTGCGAACAGGACTTAAACTTCGTCTATCATGATGATTCTCAGGCGGAGGAATAGGATGACGGGGACTAACACTTGGTCGACTATTTTCTAATTTTTCGCGAGTATCCCGGGGACTAGGGGTAAACCTAGTGGGTTCACTGTCATCTACAGGCTTGCTATTACGAGAAATGGATCTAGGAGAAACACTAGGAGGTGTGCGTGATTTTGGAACAGAGGGATTTAATACGCCGTCAACAGGCTGGGGGGAGCGGGTCCGAAGCCGACTACCCTCTAACACATCGACAGGTTGAGGTGATTGTGACTTCGGCCGACTAATTTCTAGCACATCAAAAGACTTGGGGGACTGCGCCCTTGGTCGACTATTCTCAAGCACATCGTTGGATTGTGAAATATTGGTTGGGCTGGGGCTAGACTCGCGTATAGCTTCTACAACGGCGCTAGCCGGAGGCAGGTCTGGAGATTGAGAAGGGTTTTCACTAGTTTCTATGGGTTTTTTAGGGCTGCTTACAGGTCTATTGCTCTTCGAATGATTATTAACAACGGGTAATAAATTATCAATCACACCAAACGGCTTTTTAACTAGTTCTTCCTCGCCAGGCTCTCCCGCCGTATCTAACTTCTTCCGATGCAATTCTTCCGCAGATTTACCGAAAAATGTGATGGCTGTATCCGTATCACAGTCAAAATTTTGTGGGAGTTTTGATTGTATGTAAGTTAAAATATCATCCATATTTTTCTTTGCCAGAAGACTTTTAGAGTGCATTTTTAGAATTGCATACGCTCCACACAGAAGAACCTTTTCACCTTCTAATAAATATATATCCCATAATCGCAGTGCCAATTCATAGGGAACACGATCTAGAAAACACTGAAAAAACCACTTAAGTGTGTACAAGCCTGAATCCACTCCATGCTTGTCGAAATGTTTCTTGAGTTTGGGCAGCATTGTAGACAGTATTTTGTCATGGTGAGCTTGAAAGCGAACTAATTTAGGAAAGCCGGCAATGAAAAAACCTGAAAAGAATACCATCATAATAACAAAAATTAGAACATGTTTCATGCCTGGAAGAATAAATTCCACGGCCAAATACTTATACTCGGGTAGCATTTCTCACCGTGCATAGCATATCTATGATTTGTCATTAGCTGAGCGAGGGCCCAAAATGCATCTTCTTCGCTTAAATACAGTAAAAGAAGAGCTGCTATTTGAGACATTCCTTGGCAGTAACCCACTTCGGAATTGTAGACTGAATAAGCACACAGGATTTTAAACAAAGACTGTTGTGTTACGCCGTATCTCTCACGAAAATTTATATGGTCTCGATAAGTCCTATTTACATCCAGATCGATTTGGCGTACATCCGGTGAATATTTTCTCGCTAAATCAACCATTTCCTAAAACAAGACATAAACGACCTAAAGTTAACCAAGGTTAAAAATCGATGCCACTGACTAAATCGTTATACGAACATTAACCTGCAGCGAAATATCAGATTTAATACCAGCAATACAACTTATATACTCTACAATAAAACAAATATTCAAAACCATATATACATAAATTAATGCCACTGCAAGTACTACGTACGAATAATTATATGTATTTAAAATTTAACACATATTTACCTGATATTTTCCTTTTTGTTGTTCTTTCAAAGAGTCTAGCTCCAATAAAGAACTCCATATGAATCCTCGAAGTTTGTTCGGAATACCTTTGTAGGTTCGGCTTCTCAGTTTCTCGCTATGTTTGTACTTGTCCCATGCTTGGTGCATTTTCAACCATTTTTGCTCCCGGTCCAAGTCCGTCTGCCTCCTTTTGGCTTCAACCGAGTTTAATTTCGTTGGTAATCGGTTATCACTAAAAAAAAACAAAATCATTTTTTACCGTCAAAAATACCTGCATATCCAGTGACAGAACGAAATCTAAGTAAATCAAAAATACAAAAGTAACACAACATAATCTAACAAATCATTACTAATATTCAACAAAAAACAGCATTTTCAATCAAACTCAGCACAGAACGGCACCAACACAGTATTAATACTAATATTGTGAAAGGATCCGCCCCATATCACTGTTAGCAAAGTCAATATTTCGTACAGACGCGTCATTGATAGCATTAGTAGCTAGCATACATATTTTCAAAAAATACATCATCTGCATTAATTCCGTCTTTGAATTCTGGATACTTTAAACTCTGGTCAGAACAAGAAGTTCAAGGATTTGATTTGATATAAACAACTACTCCATCATTAAGATATACAACATATTTCCACGAATCTCAAAGAAACCTTTGATTTGATATTTTACCAAAGCAATGTAGTACAGCTTTAATAAAACTGAACCATAATAGTAACTGTCAGTAATTGCATGACACACATAATATAATTGTATACATTCAGATCTGTCACAGTCACAAAAGTATTGGAAGAATAATCCTTGGCAAAGCGACAATATTCACTTTGAAAAGCATCCATACGAACACATACACACAGAATAGGATTTTAAAAAAAGGTGAGAAACCTTCGTGAACAGTGGAAGCATTTAAAACATTTATTTTAACAAACATCAAAAGAAAGACGTACTGGATGAACCCGTAGAAGTCAGTGATATGGTACAGCTCAAAGGCCGGATCTTCCCAAGGGTCAATTTGAGCTCCCTTCTCACGCCCTTTGTCATATTTAGCAATAATTCCGAGCCTCTCCTCTTCAGCCTTGTCAACCCACTCATCTTCAGTCTCAACCATAATATCACAAAAAAAGTAAACTAAAGGATTTTTTTTCTTCCAAAAAAACGAAAACAAAAACTTCACTCCACTACGGTCGTTACCCCTGGTGGCATTGACATACTGGAAAAGTCTTCCTCTTTTGATTCTTCTTCCAAAGTTTTTGTTTTTTTAAAAACTTTACTATATCCAAACTTTTTCGTCCATAGAAAAAGAGTTCAAGGTTGGAAACCAAACTGGTTGATCATAATTTTTGAAGTGAAGTTAATGTGTTCAACTTGAAAGAAATATTCTGTGTGCCACAATAATAACAACTTTTTCTGTCCGAGTCAAGTAGAAGTGGAGGAGGATCCTAGAGGAGGAAGAAGCGGAGGTAGAAAAGACGAAAGAATATGTAGAAAAGCTTTGAACAGAAGATCTTCTGCGACGTTATTGAAATACATATACACTCTTTGAACACCCAAAAAAAAAACTTTCAACAAAAAAAAAATAATAATAAAAAATAAATTCACTATAAAATAAAAAAAACGATTAATTATTTCTTATAAATTATGTCTGTGACACTATTCAAATCCGGTTCTGGTAGTGTTGAGGAACGTGATGATAGTGATGACAAGTTCTTTCGAGCGCTTCGGCACACAAATTTTACTAGGAAAATTATCCCCGTTGTAGCTTTTGAGTTTTGTGGCCTGGACATTTTGTGGCGGGAGCTTCAAAACCATCAACACTATGAGGGTAATGTGAAATGAGAAATCTCTTCCACAGGGTTTTTCTTTTCTTTTAATTTATTTTATATTTTAATTATTTTATTTTATTATATGTATATAGTTTCGTAATAATTATTTTTCGCCTTTCACCAAACATGAAATAAATAATTCCCGTTCCACAGCATTCCCTTAATATTTCATTGACCCACCGCGAAATTCTTCAAAAGTGCGATACCCGAAATAGGCCACTGTTTTTCATTCCTGTGCCCAATTTTCGGATTCCGATTGTTTTAAGTCTGTAATTTTTTTTTCCAGGAAGAACTTCCTTAAAAGGTTCACAGTAGGCGTAGACACCTTATACTTTAACAGTTAACAAATCATTTGGAAGGTATTCAGGGACCGACGTTAACACTGTACCTATTCGTATTTTCAATATTGAAGCCTTGGTCGGACATTAACCCTTGACATTAACAGAATTACAGAATCCGTGTAGTTCAGGGAATCGTACTAGAGGTTACCGTGATGGACTGGACCTACTTTGACCCAAGCAGAATTAATTAAGAAACGACGTTGGTCAACACTTTGAAGAAGAGATTTGATGAGCTACCACGGATTTGGCTTTGACAGAATCTCGTTGAAGGAGTGACGAAGACATTTATTAGCACTGTGTCTATTATATTCACTGTTTGACAAGTTGCCCCCATCATGTGGACATTAACCAAATCACAATTGAAGGTTTCTGTGAGCATTTAAAGATGCCACATTGCTTTTAAGACTTGTTATCCTATTTTGACTCACGATTTCCTCTTTAATACAAGCTGTATTAATAGCCCCAAACAAAAAATTTGAGCAGATAAGGATAATTTTTCTGAATGGAAGAACTCCCCCTTCACTGGTGCACTCTGATTTCATTTGCAGCATCTGTAAATAATGGTATAAAATTGCTGAATCCCTTTTTTTTTTTAAATAGTTCCCATCCGTATAGAATTGTGTAAAGCGGTATTTGTTGTTGTTCTTTTTTCGACTAGGTAAAAATGCACATGGAATGAGTGTATGAGAAAAAAAAATAAGCTGCGTATACTGCTGCAGTACTGACAGGGTTAAAAGGGAGGAATAATACTCAGAGCAAAACCATCATCCCGATATCATAATTTTTTAATAGCTCTCCGCCAGGGAAAAAAAAATGTGAGGAATAAAGAGGAGGTTATCGTAAAGGAATTGTTACATATATGTATAATGTGTATATAAGTTTATATTATATATAAATATTAAATATATATACGTATGTGAGTAATTCCTGTCCCTAGCAAGACATTAAAGAATTAGGAGTTTTTATTTTATATAATCATGTACGTGGTACATGATATACACATATTAATAGACACCTTTATTATATATATTTCCCCCTGAACGGACTACGTTTGACTTTATGATTTTGGTGTAAAACTTTTTTTTTGTATGTGTATCTTATGTATATATATAAAAAATAAATATAAAGGAGTCCCTGGTGTAATTCACTGAGTTTTATACAGTTCTCGTCTGACTCACTATTGTAACAGTGGGTGAGTGAGAGAGTAGAGCACGTAATCAAGTCAGTAAAACATGGTGTGAATAGTGAATACCCTATTTTTTTATGTGTTTTCTATAGGTAGGGAAATATGAGGAAGAGATTATAATATACCTTGTTTGGTAGGGGTATGAATACTACCTCTAAACATAGTTAAATGGAATTGTTAAAGGACGAAGGAGTTTAATTTATACTCCTTCCCATAATCCTTTCCTCGTTACACGCACATGTAAAGAAAGCCAACAAGAAAAAAAAAATGTACACAATACATTCACTCTTGAATAAAACGGGATCTCATTAGAATATCATTGGCACATGAAGTAGTTTTGAGAATGGGATTCAAAGAATAAGAACTTCTTGTCCTTCTTGTTGTTAGAATGGAACGACTTTCATATTTCTTGTGGGGATCAAATGTAATACCTGGTAAAGTAAAAACTTTGGATACAAACAGTGCATTTTAAGCTTGTTTCCCGTAATTAGTGGTTATTCTATGGCAAGCGCATGTTTCCTAGAAGCACCAGACAATTTCAGAAGAAAGGTAGACTGCTGTGGGAGAAAACCGGGGTTTCCGGGAAGGAAAAAAGTAGTTTTTTATTTATTTTTATTTTGGTAACAAAGTTGGGTTTCTACACATAGCGCTTAATTCAGGGAAAAAAACTAAGTATTTCAAATGCCCGACTTCTCCTCGGAGAAAGTCTGGCTATGGAATCCCGCAAAGTTGTGGTGAAAGTTGAGTCCGGAGAAATCAGTGTAATTATTCAGTCCCCCAAAAAACAGTTGTCTGAGGGAAAATTACAAGTTTGAATCCACTAAAACAAAGTATTCCTTCTAAATAAAAATGCCCCTACTCTCTGATAAAACTATAATACATATGTAATATCAAAATTTGAAGCCACTTTCCAATATTTTAATTCCACTCTTTCCGTAGGCTCTCTTTGTTGTGGTTTCTGCGGTCTCAAACATGCGAATGTAGTTGGGATCTGTAATCTCTGTGGTTCTAGTATTCCCCCTCATAGTATTCCCTCCCTTCCTTTCAACCGGAAAAATAATGGCATATATATTATATTATATATATACATGGCAAGATATTTGGTTTTTGAATGACGGATATGTACTCTACGGGTGTGTGGATGTATTGAGAGTGGTAAAAAAAAAACATTCTGTATTGGGTGAGCACACGCAGTTCAGAAGTGATTAGAAAAAGGTAAATAATGAAGGATACTTACATCCACACCGGTAATCATACCTCTATGAAAAGTTAAGTCTGTCACTCACCACTCACGGAAACGGCTAATCGGGGGAATATTAAAGGAAAGAATAAGTGGTGTTTGTGTTTACGTGTGTGCACGGTAAACGTTGTACAGAAAAGGAATAATAAAAAGGATACAAGTGTGCTATTTTTATAAGTATACACTTCTTTTTTTTACACACACACACAAAAAAACACTTGATGTGCACCGACGAAATAAAAAAGATGAATATGATTCTTTCTTACAGTTTTTTTTTCGAAAGGACACTTTCATTCAATAAAACACGGTCTTCCTACACACAAGCACTGACTGTGTGATGTACACATGCACCTGGTATAATTTTATTTCTTATTAATAAACATTTCCACGTTGAAGTGAGCAAGAAAGCAAAAAGCCGTCAAGAGAAAAAGAAAATTCTTTTAAAGTATGTAACTTACTTGTACGTATAGGTTATATGTACACCCTTATGGGAAGTATCTTTTTGGAGTGAGGATGTGCTTTTTTTATATACTCTGTTTTAAGTGTGTACTGTAATAACGGGTACATGTACACCTCGGGTGTTGCATGCATCTGTAATAATTGTGACTTAATGTGAGTCAAAACGATGTTGAATTTTAAACGTGAGAAACCCCGAAATGTATACATGAAGGGAGTCAGAAAAATGGTAGGGGAGAAATTTTTACAGGGTGAACTTTTCACAACATAATCATCATCATGACATGTCTTCCTCCAACACCCACCTCGAGTCGAATTTCGTGTACTTAATATATGTGGTATATACATTGGTGGTAACTTACATAGTGGGACAAAATACATGACGAAAAAAATGTATTTTTTTTTTATCTTCAACTCTTACCGTTTACATACTTGAGAGAGTACTGCTCACTTAGGAAAATGGGGGAAACAGAGAAAGGTAAACAAGAAAGCATCCCAAATATGTTTTTGCTATCTCTTCTGGCATGTGCATAAAATTACGTGCATTCATGACGTCCCCAATTAACTTTCCCCTGCATCCTTGCAGACACTTTGGAGTCATAAAATAACAACCAAAAATATTTTTGGTGCCTTTAACTTCTAGTCTCCTATTCTTACCAATTACTTGGGTTTATTTTTTAATTGTCTCAACTCATTATTTGGGGGTGATAGGCACAGAGAAGTTAATGGTTATCTTCAAATATGTATGTCCATATTACCCAAAAGGACCGCCGCATTGAGTGGTAAAACGCTTTATTTCTGCATGATTTTCACATGGTAAGGTTATTGCAATAAAAATGTATAGAATGACGGCGGTAATCTAAAAAAAAAGGCAGATGACTTCATTGAGTAAAACCCCGAATATTTCCTTGAGTCTACTGGGAATCGGGAGGGCGTTAGACGACCTAAATCGGTGTAGACATAATTTCCTTCGGAACCCGCCCCATGTCACGCTTTGTATTTTCGGACTGTTCATACCAAGGTCATGGCTGTTCGGAGCATTTACTCTACTAAAAGCTTGTGGAGATAATTAATCCGACAAGTACTGCACCTACCTCTTCCCTGGTCTTATAATACTGTGTTTCGTATGTACAGTTTTTGCGGGTATAATTGCATCTGATTATTACTATTGACGAGTCCTCGCCTCGCCGCTCCAAACATTTGCTCCAGACTTTTAAAGAATGGGTTGGGCCTGGTGTTTATTTTTCTTTTGCAACCTCTTTATTTATTTATTAATAACGTCATTTTATATCCTCTCCTTCTATCCAGGATATACAGGAGGGTCATCCTGTATAAACCCTTGCATTGAGGGAGTGAATCATATGCCTAAATAGACTAAATACTAATTTCAAGCAGGGAAGGGAATACTAAAAACGACATATGTATACATAATTGTAATATGTATATGCGTGCACACCGCAATGCAACATTCATACAGTTAGACTTGAATTTTTGGTACACATGTACATACAAGGGGAAAAATTAACATGGGAAACTTTGTTTTACTTCCAGTTACGTTATTTTGTAATCTGAGCAGAATTTCCCTGCGGAAAAATTAATGAAGGAAGTTCTTACAAGAACAAAAATACCACTGCTACATTAACCCAGTTCATTTGGTTTCAACTCGTATGCATACACATACACATACAAGTCCAAGCAAGTAATGTATATAGTACGAATACTTACGCCAAAAGTCTGATTATAGGTTTCACTATAATGCCTTATTGTTTGCTTTGTTTTGCAAAGGAATACTTTCCAGAAAATTAATTCTCTTCCGACCAAACAGAGTTGGGCAAAGCTTGCTTCTGTTATGCGCTAGTTAGTCATTAGTCATAACTCTGACGTAATGATGGTCATTTAAAGAATCTTTTAATCACAAAGGTCATCGTAATTATACATTAGATTGAATTAATTTAGGAATTTGCCCTGCACTTGCAAGTGTGTGTAACATTACCGTTTTCTATACACATGATACAGAGGTCACTGGGAGGATGGGAATGGGAAGAATTTAGTGATTGAACTGGTTTCTCTTCAAAGAGCTTTTGCAACCTGAAATTATCTGCGTTTCACGCATGGCTAATGCTGTTAACATGTCCCAAGTAGGAAAAGAAAAACGATTCAAAGTCATGAAATCACACAAAATTGAGAAGGTAATTAAAGTTTACGAATTACAAATTACAAATGTTTCAAGATTTTTCCCAACATTCGAATTTTGGAGATTGAAAGCTCAATCCATTTAAGTGAAGGAATATACTCATAAATAGAAGCATATAATATACTCATAAATAGAAGCATATAATAATATATAGGTATACTGTATGCATATAATTTTTTCAAACATTTCATGCAGGCTGCTCGCAAATGTATACTTAACACTCCTAAACGCGGATATTAGATACATATATCCTTCTAGTGCGGTTAACTGTGCAAAGACAGTAATTACATGTACTTTTTTTTACACTTTTCAATTTGAAATTAGTTAAACTACACGCTCGTTCCCACAATGATATACAAAGTACATCACGCATGTTTGTGCTCTTATTTTATATTTACATGTGGTTTATGGAGTAATGTAGGCATTTAGGATTTGAATACCAAGAGGGCTTAAAAAAATAAAGGATGCTATAATCGAAATGAGGCAGTTTTTTCTTTTACTTTGTCTCTTGTAACGACATTTTTTGTCCCTTGCGGGTATTTATGTATAAGGATGAATGCATGGATTTGGTTACATTAGGAGAACATAATTTAATTCTATTTGTTGTGTACCTATACACGTCCCTTTTATGAGGGAGTCTATTTGTGAGAGCTATACGGTTAAATCATTTCGTATTACTGTAATGATTTGCCTTGTTGACGTTCTAAACAGGCCTGATTTTTACGAGTCCGAGATGTGTGCAAAGTGTGAAGAAGGCAATGGATTCATATGACAAAGACGGTGGATGGGAGAAGAATATGAAGAGCTTTTGGATGACTAAACCCATGTTTTGTGTCGGTCCCTCCACGGTGGAGGTGGTTAAGGAAACTTTCTTCCACAAAACTCCCACCTCAACAAGGGAAGAGATCTTTGTGAGTGACAAAGGAAATTCAGCCTCACTCGGTGAAACAATTGTTACTGGTAAGACCCGTTTAATGCACCACTGCACATTAAATACATTACATGAAGCATTTTGTCTCGCTAATTGCATCCTTGTAGTTTTTTTTAAACATGTACCGTTTCATTTCGCATCTAATTTGTGTTCCCATGCCTTTTTGCCCATTTTTGATTCAATTTTTGTATACTTATGTTCACTTTGAAGATAAAGATGCAATTTTTGCATACTTATGTTCAAGTTGAAGATAAAGATGCAATTTTTTCCATGGAATTTTTAAACAAACTTTCAAAGATTGAGTGCAATTTCATTTGTTTCCATTTCAAATTGTTCACTTGTGATGACGTAAAGAAGTGCGACGGAGGTCCATTAATTTACCTTTGCTGTATCCCTGTGGAAACTTAAAGACGGACACGCTTGGGGAGATTCTCAGGGAGCATCAAATTCCATTTAAAACCTTGGTTGTTTACCACACGGTGAAAAATCCTGAGTTGGAAAGAAACCCTGCGATGCTTTCAGATGCCTCCTCACACAAGGTATTCAATGGCACATGGAAACATTGGTTTATGTATACATATATCCATGCTTTCTTCTGTTATTTGTACGTCTTCCATACATGATATACCGACTTTCTCTTCAACTTCGTCAAAATCAACGTTTACAATTTTCGCAAAACAGCCATGACATTTGTAAGTTAGGTAATCGTTTCGAATTTTTTTTTTGCGGACATTGTTTTCCTCAGAACTGGTCAATCACGTCAAAAAATGTATTTTATTCTCACACTTTAAAAAGGGTGAAAGCAAATTAAACTTTCTCCGACTTCTGTTTGTTTGTCCAGGGCCCCGACATCTACGTCTTTTTTAGCCCATCCGGTCTCAATTTTGCTCTGCCCCACCTGGTGAACGTCTCTTCGAAGAAAGTACAGCTCCAGTTTTAATTCCCTTTATTTATGTATAGTCAAATTATTTATGGACTAAAAAAGTCGCTAAGTAGAGTACTCATTTTAGTTTTAAGTGTAAGATTTCATTAGACAATGAAAATATTGAATACGGTATACTTAATGTGAAAATTAAATTTTAATTATTATAATGATCTTCAATTAATGATTTTTCTATGAACAGTTTGTCGCCCTGGGTCCAACTACAAGACAAGCATTGGAAAGTATCGAGACAATACCACCTGACAATATTTACCAGTGCAAAGCCCCAACGCCTGAAGGTTTACTGGCTGTACTGGAAGAAATTATGCCTTCTTGATACCGGAAGTATCTGACTGATTGCTGGCGAGAAAATACCCACGTTTTATAGATTAGGAAAGCATGTAATTTTCTCTGGCGCCTCTTCCGCAGGGAAGTTAATTAATTTAATTTTACTGTGAATCTTGCAAACTTCTAATCCATTGGATTTACTTGCAAAGCTGTTACTTAATTCACTAATTCTTATTTTGTCTGACAATAATTATGTTTTTCTGACATTGTATATTTGTATTATTTAAAATTTAATTGCGCTTCTGCGACGTTCTATCGTACAATAAAAGCGAAATTGACCACCTCAAGGATCTTTGCACCCCATTTCTTAATATTTACATAAAATAAATTGTATATTTAATTATATTAAATAAATGACATTAAATAAATGACATTAGCCCCGCGTGAGCCAGACACGTCGTGAACTCGTGGAAACGTTGATGAGAGGCATCTTTCATTATTAAAAAGAGCAACCGCGGGACTACTCATTGCGAAGGGAAGTGCGGGAGATTCAAACTTGCCACGATAGGAAAAAACGAACAAAAAAAAATGAGAAAAAACTACGGTCCGACTACTGGCTGCGAGAGACTCTATAAGAAAGAAAAGGGTAATAACTCTCGAAGAGGATCTTTGTGTTTAAAAGCAAAGGATATGATGACTTAACAGATTAACATTCGAAAGCATACACCAAGCCCATTTCCTTTTTTTCGCCAGTGTTGAGAACATTATACAATCGTAGCTCAAATTGTTCGATTTTTGTTTTATTTAATATAACGTAATGTTAATATCTGTCATCATCATCAGAGTCCATAGTCGTACTCGAGTCGTTTTTTAAATTTATGCTCCTGCGTGACTAACCATTTACACTGCATTGAATCTAGATAAAAATAGTGTTACTTGTTACTTTCATTAGTTGGTGATTCCCCAATCAAATAGTGTGGACTAAAGGGAGATCTGTTGAATTGATTATTCGTAAATTATTCGTAAACACTGAAGGACTACTCCCTGTGGCATTGACACTGTCGTCATCAATTCCCTGACTTTGGTCGTACTGTATACAGTCATTCACTGGAGAAGATCTGGTTTTTTTCCTCATCATTATACGCCATCAAAGGAGGAATTTACTCTTAAAAATATATTTTATATTTCCATAGTTCAAATGATTTGATTTCCCCAGTACTGCTGGTCTTGGTGACGAGATATTATTGACAAGCCACTGTGAATGCTAACTGAATGACTCATCTAGTGTAAAAGTTCGTTACTTGAATCTGAACAATACTTGTTTTAGAGGCGACTTTTGACAGGATTAGACTTCACTTCATTTAAAAGTGGTGTAATTAAGGACACGGGAGTTTTTAGGATGGCCGAGCAGTACGATAGTTACATACGCCAGCAGCTGGCGCAGGCAAAGGTAATGCCCATTTTGACATTTAGCATCACCAGGTTGAATATTTGGTAATGATGGTAGTTGAAACTTGATTCTTGGATTGCTTTTCTGTGTAATAGTACCGGGAATGTGATAAAACGAGAGCGGACGCAATGGCAATTTTGCGGATGTATCGAGGCCTTAAGCCATCGTCCGATATTTTTGGTAAGACAATCCATTTGTTTGTGAATTAAAGAAATTGACCAATTGCAACTGCTGTTTTACTAACTGACGGTATGTGATGATAATGCAAATTTTACAGTTTTTAACAATGGAATTCAGAAAAATTTGATGAACCTTGCTGGAACTATTCCTGTACAGTATAAAGGTATGTTTATTATCTAGCATGTGTATGATGATCTGTGCTCGGCATGACATTGCTTCGGAGTTATTGATTATTTTGGAATGTGAACATTGTTGTTTTACAGGACAAACGTACCATATTCCCATCGTTATATGGTTGTTGGATACACATCCTCTAAATGCACCGATGGTATTTGTAAGGCCAACATCAGAAATGAGGATAAAAGTTTCACGCCATGTTGATCACACTGGAAAAGTTTACCTTCCATATTTGCATGATTGGAATCATGTAAGTCCAACAATTATTCGAGTTTCGAGAACTTTAAAGCTTGGCAGTTATTGGTATTAATCATTACTCATTATTTGCTATTGCAGACCGAGTCCGATTTAACCACACTAGTTCAAGTAATGATTATAACTTTTGGCGAGCAACCTCCCGTTTACTCGGTGGTGAACAGTCCACCTGCAGCACCTGTTTCAAATCCGTTGCCTTATCCTCAACAGTCTTACGCCACTCCGTATCCTCCAACACCGGCTATGCCAATGCCAATGCCAACTGGCCATGTGGGGTTGGACAATCAGATGCCTGCATTTAACATTCGACCTAGCCTTATAACAGCGGCGGAAGAGAAGTTACGAAGAAGGCTAGAGGATATTTATTTGGCTCGAGCAATTGTGCTGCAGGTACAACTATTTTAATCTAACAGAGTTTTACAAGAGTGAATGTTAAGTGACGCAGTGTTAGTTACATCCTTTGTTTATATGTAGACTCACCAGCAATTAAATAATGGGAAAACCAGGCTCAACGGTTTAGTTCAACAAATAGATAATGAAAAGGTCACTCTGGATCAACATTTGGAGTCTCTTCAAAATGAAATCAGTCAGCTAGAACACAAAATTTCTAAACAGAAGACTGAGGAAGAGGATGCAATGATTGATGATGCCATCAGTGCTCCCACTCCATTATTCAAGCAGTAAGGACATACTTGCGTGTATAACAGTTTTTGTACTGTCATTCCCGAAAGCGTATTATCTAGATATTTTTTGCCTGTGTTGGCAAGCGTAATGCGGATTGACGTAAATTACGATTACTTGTACGATCAGTTCCAAATATTTATGTTGCAGAATCCTGAACACATTTGCTGAAGAAGCGGCACTGGAAGATACGATATACTATTTGGGTGAAGCTTTCCGACGTGAACAGCTGGATTTGGAACAATACTTGAAGAATGTCCGAGCTTTGTCACGGAAACAGTTCATGTTTCGAGCACTTCTGCAGAAATGTCGCCTGAAGGCAGGATTAGCTGGTTAGGTGTAATTTAAATTTAAGTATTCGATATTTCGCAAGTTTGTCATTATCTGATTGTTTCATGAAACATGCACTACTCTTTTCTCAATCCTGTTGTATCATTAGGCATATATGTATTCATACACATACCCACACTAAAACACCTTCGTCCTTGAAGCGTAAAAGTAATGGTGTATTTACACACGTGGGTATCGGTAATCGTGACCAGCTATTATTTAATAAAGTCTTAAATCATCATTATTACGGTGTGTTGAAATCAGTCAAACTTCGAAAGGAGGCCCGACACCATGTTAACCCTTACTATATTATATACATATATTTAAATGTCCATGCACATTTTATGTGGTTAAAGATTTGCTGTTATTACCACTACTATTAGTTACCCTCTACGTCGATGAAATTGTGTTTGTATGTTCGTAAGAAATCCATCCAGCCATTAGTGGCTTCAGGCCGCTTGATTTAGTGGGAGTCAGTATCAGCTATCGTGGAAACAATAGGCCGTTAACAAGATAATGTGAACTGCATGTGTGAATTACAATAATCTAACTGAAGTCCCTGCAGAATATTCAAAATTGTTACGGACGATGGTATTGTTAATTCCAAGTGAAGCAGCATGTAAGCCATAAGTTCATTTAATGGAACTGTTGTCACTTGTCACTATTGATCTTTACATAATATGAAAATATAAGAGAATAGTTGTGTGATACACCGCAATACATGAAGTGCAGTGACATCGTTTATGTATTTTATTTTTCTTGGGCAAAAGCGCTTAAATTCCGTTTGTGAACAGTGAATATCAAATTGCTATGCTCCCTAACCTTCCGTAAATGCAGCAGTCGACATTCATACGTTTATTTGCACGTGTGTGTGGTGTCATGGGCACATTTCCGCCTCGCAAATCCCGTGCCAATGTATTCATGGCTTCTTATTGTGTAATAATATTTATTATTTATAATAACTATAAATGATTTATGTATGTATAATTTTATTACGAGACATTGTTTAGCTGTCTTTTCATTGTGTGTGCACATACTAAGCTCACCAAAAGGTGCAAAATACATCAGCAAATATGCACCAAGATGGCATAAACAAACGCATATCTTTCAGACCTGTACATCAGAAATCCGAAGCGTTTTTTTTTGTGTTTGCCTGGAAAACTTGTAGAAACATTTTAATGCCGACAAATCAATTTGCTACTCATAATTTGTGTATTTTATTTATCTAGGAACAATGTCAGCAAGTACTCATAAAAATCCAGTTTGCACTTGTTGCGTAATTGCCATTTGACGAAGGTAGTGGTTGATTTTTCCTAATTTCTCGAATGTTTCCCGAAGAGGAATATTAGCGCTTCCCGGCTTGTTGAGAAATATCATGAGCTAACAAATAAGTTAAACTGGTCAATTACAAGAACTAGAGAGCCATATATAATCTGGTTTCACGTAAGTAATAGAGGATTTTCATTGCTATGCAAGAAATGTCATTTGTATATAATAAATATGTATTTAGTCTCGAGTAGCCTAAAAATAGTCAAGTGTTAAGTGAAGAAGTTACATCGAGAAATTTCTGGAAGCTCAAGTGGCCATAACCATCTACGTATTGGCATATCATATCGATGCGGGTCTTTAACGGTGTTCTGTCGTTATAGTTTTCCAATTCCATGATTCTGCCGGATATACAATTTCCTTTTTCATTAATAATCATTCCACATGATAGAGTCTCGTAATATGCATGTATGTACATATGTATAACTGCAGTTCTGAAAAGATGAAAGCTCACAGATCAATGATGGGAATTTTGCCGTCATCCCCATAAGTAAACATTTCGAAAATGTCATGGTATTCCAGTACTTGAGCTTCACTCAGCCGGGGATGCTTGAGCATAGCTAACCAATCATTTTCGTAGGTGGATTCTGCTTTGATTGCCTTCATACGATTTTCGATGACTGGATAGAGCAATTTCCTTGTCATCAAATCTGTCGTCACCATGGAACGGAGGGCCAATTCCCAAGTGACTTCAATGCATGGTTTTGGAGAGCCTTCACATGGACAAGGGGATAATGAACAAATTCCAAGGACTACGGATTATATGAATGTTAAATAGTGACTTGTGTGCTTTCCCTTACCAGCAATGGTGTAGTCCAGGCGTCGGCGGTACATCAAAGGTGTCGTGACACAAGAGTAGCCATATTTATCATTTTTACCCACCAGCACCGTCGAAATCGTTCCCATTTTAATCAAGAGCTGGAACACAGGCCACTGCCAAAGGAGCAGTTGGAGAAAGTAAGTGAAAGAGACACGTTATACAATTCCAGCCAAATTTTTTTTATTAGAAATGATTATTCACTATTGCAAAATGAATGTACGCAAACGGTTACAAATGGCGCACTTCCACTTTTTTAATAGAAAATTGATGAAAGCGCATCTTTTTCACATCCTGCTCAC
This sequence comes from Disparrhopalites patrizii, assembly GCA_034698585.1. Taxonomy (NCBI): domain Eukaryota; kingdom Metazoa; phylum Arthropoda; class Collembola; order Symphypleona; family Sminthuridae; genus Disparrhopalites; species Disparrhopalites patrizii. The sequence continues at coordinate 8,910 of JAQGBT010000805.1, read as the reverse complement.
AGTATTTTACTTCTTGTGTCAAATGCAGCTTTATTTAAAGCAAAAAAATTACTCCAACAGGGAAGGGGAAGAGTAGTTTCGTGTAAAGTGTAAACTATAAAGCTTTATTTGCAACACGTTCTCAGAACTGGACTTACTGGACTGTTTTGTCTTAAGGAAGGATTAATTTATATTCGAATCAAATCTAAACTCTTGCTATTTACTACTGCCACCTGTCGTTACTAGTTCATCATTTTGTATTATCATCATCAGCAGATAGTAATGCAGTAAATCATAACATCATAGCAACAACCAGTAACGCTATGAAATATTTTTTTTTATTTCTGACCAAAAATCAAATGATCACTCATTGTTTAGTATGTAAATCACTTGCTTGGATGTTGAATGAGCCAATCTCTCAATGCATCTCAAGTTTCCTACACAGGATTTTTACAAATTATGTTTAATTCAATAAAATTACATTTTTTAATACCATCTACTACGAGGAAGTAAAATCATTAATAATTATCACTCAAACGTCAAAGTTCACACCTTAGGAATTCAAGAAAATACAAAACAAATATATAGTAACAGTAATAACTTAATAATTGTTGTTTAAATAACATTTTCAATTCAGTAACTTCAATTCCAAGTTGACATTCAATCCACTGTCAATGTTTTGCAACGGTTTTCTGATTTCTTCAACACATTATCACGTAATGTTTTCCGCTGCAGATTCCACATTTAAGCTGCAATCTGCAATTTTTGGACACATATGCAATTTTTAAACAGGCAAAGCAGGCACGTTTACGCGTAATAACTTGTGATTTTTCGGACAAAGGCATATCATTTGCCCACAATTATTCTCGCCTTAGATCCCTCAAGGGTCAATTGCTACAGGTACTGAAACCTGTTTGGAATAGTCAGTTCCGGATCCTCGTGAATAATGTTTGAACTGACTACAAAATGCTATCCAATTACCAATACCAATATCCCCATCAAACTTCCTTTCTGTTGGGGGAAGTTTATTAGAAGCCCTGGATTTAAAATTGGTTGGGGTATTTCCATTGGCATTCGTGACTTTCACTTTACTTACTTTCACTCCAATTGTTTCAAAATGGCATTGACCTTCCTAAGGACCACAAATTAATATAATCAGCTATAATAGATATTATTATATGAAGTGGTCCTGTCGGAAATTTTTTAGAGTACGAATAGGAAATAGGAAAACAGCTTTACCTGCAACAATGCAACACATACAACATCTAAAGCATCAACAATTTGTTTTATGGCAAACTTCTTCTATTACTGGTTTTACAGAGATTGTAAAACAAGTAATAATAATGTTTCGTATTCGTATCACAGCAATAGCATAGCGTAATAGCATCTAAACTGGAACATGCACAGCAAAATTCTTTACCTCTGTTAACGTCCCACGTCCCACTAGTTATGGCTAAGGAAATAACATAATGTGTATTAGCATAAAGTACGTACATGTTTGAAACGAAAGTATGTGAATGATTGGAAATAGTATAGTGTGATAAATCCCTTGCATACTGTGGTCTTTAATAAATGATAGGAAAGTGGACATTCAGTAAATTATCATACTGAAAAAATTAGACTAACTGTGCTGTGGTGTGCTTAGAAAAAGTGGGAAATGAATGGCTTTAGATAGACCAGAAAAAATAAGTAAAATACCATATTAGGTACCTATACAAATAATATAAATTTATGTCCTGGTTTTTAGTGCAAAAAAAATCCATTCATATCAATGTGACCAAGTTCACAGATTTGAACACGCACTTAGGTTCACATGTGCAAAATCAAAGCTCTTTGAAAGTGACAAGACAACTAAAACTACAAGTCAGTTCGCCAGCAGAATAACTTTTATGGTCGAAACGACCTAGTACTTAATATGCATTACGAATAGATGCATAATAATGCTTTTCTTGACCTCCAAATCCAGCATTATTTCGCCAATTCTTTTTATTATTTTGCAGTCCCTCCTTACCTTTGTCAGTATTTTCCTTTTTCATCTAAAGGTTTGTAAATTTGGTTTGGTTACGCTGAAACTGAAAATGCGTTGTAGTATTACGAAATGTGATAGTGCAATCAGATGATTCACATAGAGATAGGTATTAAGGCTTTTTTTTATCAAAGTGTTGCATGTAAATAGACTCAAGTGTGCGACTATTGTAAATATGTCACTGATACACAAATTGACATCATACAAAGATCCATGTACGTTTGGAGGATCACGTGCAAAATCGTGTTTACCGACCTACCCCAACAATTACTTTTACATCAAATTGCTTTTAATGAGCTCGAACACAAATTTGTTTACATAGTTCCTTTGGGAAATTTTAGGTAGAAACTCCCACATTATTTCTGTGTTAATCTTCTCATTTGAAAGGAGGAAACGTATTCAATTACAAGTCTTGAATTCGTGGGAAAAATACATTTTAATATACTTAAATGTAGTAAAAAAAACTAAATGAAATGCGGATGTTCCTTCTTCGGCTTTTTTTGTAACTCAACAGCCGTTTCTGCGGGATCACTCCAGAGCCACTTGTGGAAGGGAAAGCATGTATTGTACACATGAACATGCATTTTGCAAGTCAAAATTTCTAATACTATCTATTGTTTGTGATATTCCATGCTGGTCAAGGCTCTCAGTGAAATTATTCATAAAGATAAAACTATAAATCATTTGTGTTTTTAATTTCTCATTTAATTTAGAAAGACAATCAAATCAAAAGTAACATTGTACGATGATGACTTTCTCCGTCTATCGCTTTCCACTCAAATTCGAATTCAAGGCCAGTCGCACCGTGCCCCGTACGCCCCTGGTAGGACCGCTTGCGCATTAACCATAAATATACACATGTATACGTATATTGTATGTGAACACATAATAATTCTTCTTCTTTCTAAATCACACGAGATTCTTCTAGAACAAGCAGAGCTGCAGGCAAAAAATAATTTCCAGCTTACTGCCTCCAAAAAACATTTCCGGACCTAGCACTTTATTCATACTCAAGTAAGAAGTCTCCCATGTCTATTTGTACGTTCAAATCCTTAGTTTTTTTTAATTTGGTAAAACCAGCCAGTTATTTATCAAATTTACATGGTCTTACAATTACCTACGTCGGATGTGAACAAACTAAAAGACCCCAATTTCTTTAAAAGCTCTCCCAGAATAAAATATTAGGACACGGGAGCAGCTCCACATTAAAAAGTGGGTGTATGGCCACCACAAAAACGGTGGGAGTAAGTCCAAAAATTGGTTTCTGGATGGAGACAGTGAAAAATATTCTCATTACAAGAACACGGGGAAGATTTAGCTTAAGGAGCTGGAAGTTGTCCCAGGAAAGACACGAGAGACGTGTAATTGGTCAAAGGGTTTATTATTCATCAATTTCCTCCGATAGCAGCCACTAGAGATTCAGTATATGAATATTAGTAGCGACTTATTAGGGAGGAAAAAAACTAAATCCATACAAACAATTCCGTGGGATTATTAGCACATTTGGCGGAATGGCAAGCATTTGGAATAAATCGCTTTTTACAATATTTGTAGCATTTTCCCAAAATAATGAGACAGCAAAGGGGGAGAAGGGGGGAAGATTGACAGGATGCCATTAAGAGTTAAGCTCACAATCAATAGTATCGGTATAATAACACATGGATGTATGTCTATCAATGCTAAGTGACGACCGACTCCAGCACAAGCATCGTGTGAGAGTTAATGGAAAGGTGTAAGTACTAAAAGATGAAGTGGGTGTCTTCAAATTGAAGCCACAAAAAGGTAATAAGTGTAAAGCAAACTATTGCATTAATAAATGTGTACAAGCTTTCAGAGTGTGTATATAACATATGTACATTATGCATAATTGTGTGAGTGGAAAAAATTGACTTTCTTACAAAACCTGAGCGAAACAGAAAAAGGATAAAAAGGGAAATATTTGGGAGCCGAACCAATGACCGTTGCTTCTGATACCATGATAGGGAATCGGTAATGCATTATTTATAAAGAATACATCGGGATTGTATCAAGAAGCATGACTGGGACCAAATCAAGAAGGCCACGGCAATCTATTTTATTCATCAAATTCTTGAAACCTTCCCCATTTCTTTCTGGTTACTGACGTGCCTTTTCCCAGCTTTTACATGGAAATAAATGTTACTGAAAGACACAGTTTTTTCTTTCGAAAAATAACGTACAATTTATTTTCTTCCAGAAGCTACACTTATGAGTTAAAATGTAATTTTTAGGAGCAGACTTTACTATATAAATGTCAGTTTTATTGTTAATTATTGCCTTTGTTCATAAAAAAACTCATTTATTCCCATAATGAGTACGGATGAGGCAATAGCCAGTTACTCGTTGATAGGACTTGTCCAGTCTAGGAACGGAGTTGAGTAATAACTGATTAATTTTTAATCTTAACACATAATACGGGAGTGTACCAATAAATATTTCCCACGACTTTTCCGTCTCCTTCCCTTTCTTGGCTGGGTTCATTTAGGCGGTGAAAGTACATGTTTACACCCTTGTTTTTCTTGCACGTTTTCAGTCAGTCATTCCTTACTTTTTTAAAATGAGGATTTTTACAGTGTGAAATGTATGACAGGTCCCAATATCTGATTTTGGTTTCATATTACTCGCAATGAGGAAGTTTCAAGATCAAATTTGCATTATTTCGTGAACATGTACAGACAACAAAAACTCTACTATAGATTCGGCGTGGATTGCGTGTGCCGTCATTATTCGAAATTCGAATTTATTCCGGGGATTATGAAGAAAGTCGATCTTGGCTGGTATTACAGCACCTAAATGTACATGTATTTGATTGTAAGCTCACAACCCTTTTTTTCAACTTCTCTGGTTGTCAACCTATGTATGTAATGAGAAGCAAAAAAAAACGTATACATTGCATAATGTGACTCAACTCACTCTTCTCGTGTACTTCCAACCATTTGCTGTCGTGATGAAATGTTTTGCATGTTTGTTTTTTCCTTTCTCTGAAAGCCCATAAGAAACACACGCTCATCCATACGGACTTACATACATATTGACACATATTTGTATCCTTTTGGACAATTTTCCAAAACAGAAAGTTCGACAATGTTCCAATAAATTCGTTACCCTGTTAGCACATTTTTCCAATGTTTTCTTCTCCAAAAAGGTAAAATCCTTATACGAATAAAAAAAAAATCTGTACCTTGGAAATGTAAACAAATCACTACTTCATAAATATATTTTCCCATAAATATAAATATATTTTTCCTCTTAATACCCCATAGACATTCAATAACTGGAAGAAGGAAACGTCTCCTGTTTACATATTGGGAAACGGATAGAACAAAGAACTGCTGGGAGAAATACTGTAAATATCTTTTTTACTGCAAATATTCAAATTTTTTTGTCTCAAAAAAAATATATATAATTCTCCTTTTCAATTTTGAGGGAGAGAGAAGACACTTTTTAGCTTGTCTCCTAGAGATTTAGTATCCCTCAATCAGATCCCTAATATACTGTGGAAGCTGAGATTTCGGGAGAAGAACTAGCTAGTTGGTACATCTATGCATACGTATATGTACATATACATATAATGTGTATACCTATATGTATAGATATACAAAATTCATATGATTTCTAAAGGAGCGACAAGCATAACTTGTTGCTGCCGTCTTCTATCTCTCTCTCTCTCCATTTTAGAGTACCTTCACCACAAAGAGCAAGTTCCTGACACGAGAGTTTTGGGTAAAGGCTTGTGTGAAGGGGAGTAAAACGGCAATTAGATCCGAGTTATGCAAGAGCAACAAGTACAAAAGGCCTGGAGAGATTGTGTGGACCCTAAAGTGATGACTCAAACACGTCAAGTGGAGCTGGAACATAAACTGACATGAGAGAATTCCCCCAAGAGGAGCGCGGAACTAGTCAGGAAGCTTTCGCGCACTTCCGGACGGACCGCGGATCCCAGCGCCCTCCAAATATCATGCAAAAATATACCGAAGAAATAGAGATTTCTTCTGCATTCCTGGTTAAAGAAGTCCGGCGGAAGTTGCGGTTGACCTGCAACGACAATTGCGGAAGTAAATGCCAAATTAATGGGACGGACACAAGAGACATCTTGACAAGTACCTACAAAAACATTCCTTGACCTTCTTCCAAAGTCCCTAGCGTTCTTGTCCCGAGAAATCTTCGCTTTGATCCTCCATTTTCCCTTCTCAAGCAGTCCACAAAAAATAAAAGTCAGGGCTCCTTCCCGAAGGAATTGGAAGACGTCACGCGGAGAGCGTCCATTTAAGGAAATATTGGATCCCTCCGGGAGGAAGCCTCATCTGTTCCTCCTGCATTTGACGGGACGTCCTTGTACGCTCTTCCAAGTACGTGGTGATAGTCGTAGCAATGGGAGTGTAAAATCAATGTAATTAATTCCCATTTATCATCTCGTCGTATTAAGCACAGAATGCTCCCAGGCCTCTTCAGAGCTTACATAAAGTAGGTGCTTATTGCAGTGTAGTAAGAGTAAAGTCAGAAGCAATTCATTAACTTTCTGCTTGCCCCATTCGCGTCAGCTCTTTTAATTACACTTGGTCGTACGGAAGCTTCCTCTTCGTATTGGACTTGTTACATACACCCGAGTGAGCCAGTGGATGATCTTCTGTAGTTAGAGTCATATCCTCATATCTATAGCTCCCCATAAATTACCACATTGTGGAGGGGGGACCGTTTTTTTTTGTACATGCTTAGATCTCGTATTTAACATAGAAAGAAGAGAGAGAGATATCCCTTCCTCCAGAGTGCAACACTTCTCTGTGACAAGAGCATTTATTAGGTCATCGAGTCGCATATAAAACATACAGATATAATATATGTACACACACATGTAACTGCATTGTTGTATTTTAAAAGTATAACAATAATTATGGCATAATTATGACCCGGCGAGTCTATGAGGCATGCCTACACCTATGCCTTTACTGGGGAACTCCGACGACCATCCTTTTTTAATTCCATGTATCTTACAGATATACTGCATGAGCAAATGCGTGTTACATGTAGAATGAAAAAAATTACACGCTTCACCAGTCAAAACTGTACTTGATTTGCTATCGCAAGGGTATAGAATTAAAGGACGAGTGCACTAATTCTCTCTTTTACGTAAGGCAACCCTTTTACACACACATCATCATGTCATATCGTATTTGTACTTATAGATACCATCTCTATCTCTCTGTCCCTCTCTTCACTCGCTTAATTCTATGCAATCCTCTTACACAAGACTGCCATTCTTAGTATTATTAATAGAGTAGAGATGGAAGTTGGAAGGTAAGTAACTTATATAATCGCATTTGGAAATACAAAAGAGACGGCCAGATACAAAAGTTCCATGCATACATGGATGTGTTTGTGCATTTTATATGCGTTTCCATAGCTCTTCAGAGAATATTAAAGTTTCCTTCTCTCTCTCTCTCTTTCCCTTATTATTACTGTTTTTGCCACATACATACACAATGAAATCATTACAAGTAATTGGAGCTCGACTAGACAAAACTCGAAGAAGAACGCTCTCTCTCTCTCTCTCTGTCTGTTCCATCCTCATAATATTTTCACCAGTGAAAATAATCCCGAAAACTTTACATTACCTTTCGAATCACCGAGAAGCAAGGTTTTAGTGTAGTTATACGTTATACATAATTTTTTTTGTATTTAACTGAAAGCACGTACGTTATTATTGTGATACTGGAAAGGTCGCATACTTATATCCGGTCTATAATTGTTAACAGTTTATCTGGAATCCAAACTGATTTGACAAATTCAGGTGCTGGTTTGTTAGTTAAAATGCGGCAGTTGGCTATACAATTTGGTTAGTTGACAATTGAGACCTTAATTTAGTTAGTTGACACGCGCGTGATTAATTCGGTCCGTTGACAGCGGTGTAGTGGTCAATCGAAGAGGTAATTGACTTTAAGTGATTCATCCCAAGGTGGTTTCACAATTCACGCTGCCGAGTAGTCGCGGGGTAGTTGATAATTTCTGATTTTTATTTGTCATTTTGACGCTGTCCTCGCGGGGTATAGTTGACCAGTTGGGTAGTTTACCAGGTTAATGGCCCGATTGGACCACGTTTTTAGTTGGACAATACGCTAAATGGCACTTGCATGGTTGCACGTTACATAGGAAGGGAGAATTAATCATCAAAAATGAGTAGGTAACTACTTAAACACTAACGCCAGTAACGTTTGTGATAACTCCTTTCAGCGTGCCATTATTATGGCGTTAACACGTAACAACAATAGCAAGTTACTACTAAAGTGACACAGGCTGCCAATACAACATTGGCATGCGTATGAGTAATTTAAAACGCAAACAGTTTGAACACCTTCTTGTCTTGGTAGCAACCACATACAATAGAAATGAGAAAAGTCAATATGTACTTAAAGTTTTCCAAAATTGCTACTGCTAAATGTGCCAAAAATTCCCGGAAGCTAGTTGCAACGAGCCGAAATTTCTCCATGTTATCTAATGGGGCAATGATTTCTATTGGATGGAGAAAATGGAACAGCAATTTGAAACGCTCAAATCTTTTCTTTTTGAGCGTTGTTCACTCTATTGCGGCGTCTATCGTTGAGTGTAGTAAAGCTCGTTGCATTTTCAATTAGTCATACGGTATTTGTGCTACGCACTTGGGTACAAGATTGTGAGCTGTACTATTACAGTGCAAACTTAAAAAGGAAATTTAACAAAGAATACCAACTGTTTGTAGGTGATTGTAGAGTAAATAAATCTCTGTATTTGTGACTTCATTAAAATGCACATAAAAATATGTTATAACTTATAACCGCTCAAGGATGCAGTAGTACAAGAGAAAGAGAGAGAGAGAGAGAGAGAGAGAGGGAGAGAGAGAGAGAGAGGGAGAG
>JAQGBT010000804.1:0-41744 GCA_034698585.1 Disparrhopalites patrizii | reverse complement strand
TTTGTCTCGTTTTCATTGACTTGCACTCTCTCTCTTGATTTCTTTCTCTCTTTTTCATTGACTTGCACTCTCTCTCTTGATTTCTTTCTCTCTTTTTCATTGACTTGCACTCTCTCTCTCTTTCTTTGTCTCGTTTTCATTGACTTGCACTCTCTCTCTTTCTTTGTCCCTTTTTCACTGTCTCTCTCTTGCTTTCCTTGTTTCCGTCACTTGCTTTGTCTTTCTCACTGTCTGTCATTTGCTTTCTCTTTTTTCATTGTTTCTGTCGTTTTCTTTCTCCCTTCTCCCTTGTCTCTCTCTCTCTCTTCCTTTTTTCATTGCCTCTCTCTTTTCTTTCTGGCTATCTCTCTCATTTGCTCTCCCTTTCTTCCCCATTTTCTATCCTCTCTTTACCTCTTCCCTCTATCTTGCTCTCTATCCGTTCCAAAACCAAGCATTTCATTTGTCGTCTGTCCAGGAATGGAATTATTTTAAAAGTGAGTCCATACATAAAATTTAAACGGACGTACTGAAACTCCAGTGGAATGGTAAGAGAGACAGAGAGTATTGGAGAATAGTTGTATTACATGCTCCCGCGAGTAAGTTTAGAGACTGAAATAGACTTAAAAAATAGTGGCTACACGATTTCGTACCAATGATGGGATGGACCATGACGGAAACAAATGCGATGAGAGGAGCCGAGGAGGAAAGAATGGATTGTGTTTATTTATCATTTTGCTAAATTCACTTGGTATGAAGGGTTAAAAAAAAAGTGCATGGGAAACCTTGGTCAGACCATACAGTGCACTATACCCCATCTGGACAGATGATTACTCTACATGAAACTGGTAGTCTCCTGTGAATAATATGGGATTTAACATCCTGTAAAAAGGTATGTGTATGAGCGTGTAGAATACTTGGAATGCCTCCCCAACTACCGGTTTTTACTATTTTGTGGAAAAAATTCAATATTCCCTTAAAGTGTGTGGTGGAAGTGTAGTCGTTGACTATTATTGTGCCGCACCACATGGGTAATACACTTTTAGTGGTACAAGGCGGATGGTGAGGAGTATAAATTTGATGTTTCGCAAAAGTGCCTTACCTAATGTACTGTATACGTCGGAGGTAGAATAGAGAAAGAGAGAGACAGGTAAAGGGAGGGAGTAGATGTATACTTTATTATAAATCAATATTTGATTAGTTGATGTGAAAGATTCATTGCACTCTCGGGATCCTGGAAATTCGTTCTCCTCTTCATGTTGTCAAGCCCAGCGATACCCTAAAAGCCACGGTATATCTGCACGTGTGTGCCTGCTCTGCTTCTTCATTTTTTTATGCATGGAATGGACTTAAAAAGAAATCTTGGTATGCATATGGTATACCCTGAATTTCCTCCGGATCCTCGAAACATGAGAAAGATTCAAGTTGAGAAATTTGTTCCGACTACTGCCCTTTTCAATTCCTGCCCCACTCTCTGTACTTTGAGTAAAAAATTGTTACCCGTAACTAAACGTGCAGGTATTCTTACAAAGGAGAAGACAATTATTTGTGCGCGTGTTACTGTACCGTGTACTTGTTTTTTTTTTTCATAAGGGAATATATAGTTTTACTCATGAGGCCATTGTCAATCAGTATTACATCCTTTTCCACTTTTCCCTCCGCGATTCCTCCTCTTTCCTCCTCTGTCAATCCTCACCGGATTACAATTGTGTGAGTATACTTCTGTGTTGTCAAAGATAAATGCAGTCCATTAGCTCTTTTCGCATTAAAACCTACAACTTCCACGCTTTTTTTTATCTTCCTTGTCATCCATCACATTCTATAACGCTGTGGGGAAGTCCTGTAGGAAAAAAAGCAGTAACTACAAGTTGAAAAGTAGGGAGAGGAAGAATGTAGAAAATGAAGCAATTTAAAATTTGCTAAATTATACATAGGTACATTTCTTCCTCAAAAGCACACAGAAGGAGCAAGACGGACTCACTAACACGGATATATTGTTGTTTGCAAATAAATTAAGTAGATTCGAGAGAAATGGGAAAATAGGCCTCGTAATAAAACATCCACATTAACGACAATTAATACGATGGAGGTAATAAGAATAATCATTGCGCTTGGCATTAAATGAACCAACGCAATTTACTAATAATGCTTGGTCGAGGATAACGAGGAGATCCCGTCATCGTCACTATCATCATCCTTACTTGTCTCGTCAACTTCCATTGAATCCTCCAGTTCCAGTCAACAAACTGTAAGAAATCCGAAAACAATTCCTCTCTCCAAAGCTAATTTACTTAACCTAAATAATAGTGAAAACATCCCGTTTTCCCACTCATTAACTCCATCCATTCTGATGAACCGCTTTATACGATCAGCTGGATATGGATAAGAACAAGGAGAAACATAAACATCATTCCAGGAGACGAATGACCGACAACCTAACCTAAGAGGATGTCAGTGTTCAGCCTATTCAAAATTAAAAAAATTAATATTATTTATGTTTATTCGAATAAGACAAGAGCCGAGCGCTCTAGAGCTCTTCAGTCAGATATGTACATATTATGGGAATTGAGGGAAGTGTGTACATGATTATAATTACAATCCAGAACGTGTGAAGTTAACCTCTGTAGTACATGTATGTACATATATTAAAAATAGATACATGTCATTCATAAATGCAGTTCAATAAAAATTACATGATAGTGTAATTTTTCTGTAATAGTAATTATTATAAAGAATTCCATTCCTGTATATCCTTCAGCGTAAAGAAATTTCGGCGGAAAGTATGCAAGTGCTTTTTCACACTTATAGAATTATAGGCTCTCTCTAGCAGTTGTTCTTTTTGGTGAAAAATTAGTTATGAATGCAAAATTATTCTTACTTTTATTATTCTTACTTTGTTGTTCCTGAAAAAAAGTATGTATTGATATATGCATGTAATAAATAGTATTTATTAAAGATGTCTTATCATGTGCTTGCAGAGGCCGGTTCATTCTCTTATTGAAAAAGGGGTGGATGTACCGAAATATTCGCGGATAGAGATAAATTAGGGTAGTTGTCATCATTGTTATTTGCGCCATGAGAGTGATGTCCAGTCACTCTTATGACAACAATTTATATAGGTACATATATATGTGAGAGCCTTGGCTATAAAACCCGGGCTTCATAAATGTTCGGGGCGGCATTCTCCTCCAGCCATTCTTCTCTAATAAACCTAACCTACTTATCACTATACGTGAACTATTGTATTTATCACTATTATTTACAGTATAATGTACATCATTCATCCATATTTGCACCTTTATTATACAGCACTGTTTCAACCCTGTGGAATGAGGACAACAATTTAAATGTTTGTGTACCATTTGTTTGTAATCTTCACTTTCATAAATGTGTAAATATTTTTTAGGGCAGGAAAGCAACAAAAAAAATACACGGCATACATATGTTTTTTCTTCCGTTAACAAATTCCTCGGAAAGCCCACCGTTTTGACTGATTACTGACGTCCTTGTTAATAATTATGAATTTGCAGTCTCTTTCTTCATTTCGTTCACATGTCTAGTCATTTACACGTACGTTCGAAAATGCATCAAGCTCCAACCCAGTTTCACTCTGTGTGGAAGCTCACATTGTTTGGTAAGAAATTCAGAAAATTGTGAGCTTTTTGCGACCAACGCAATTAAATGTGTGAGAAGAGTAGCAAAGCAAAGATTTAAGTACCCCAAAAGTATACCAGTGGAGTCAAAATGCCAGGTAACAATCTGTAGGTAAACAATTGTTTGTACCATAAATGAAGAACAAAGAAGTTCAGGGAAAGGAGAAGAGATCATACATGAACTGACAGTAGTATAGTAATAGTAAGGAATAACAGACGTTAAAAAATGGGAATAAAACTTTAGTAATAGAATGGTAAGATGAATTTATGATTTCACAGTATTCTCCTAATGGAAAGGAAACCAAGGTGGAAGTATTTACACGAAAAAAATGACATCTCAACCGAGGTCATCTGACTCATTTCAAATGCACCACATGATCATGTACCAAACTTCCTTTTAAAAAACGAATGTTAACTGTTTACACAGACCAACGGTTCGGACGTGCAAAGGAGATAAGGACGATGACATAATTTTATGAGACCTTTCCCCCCTCCATTTTCCATGTTATGAGCAAGTACAACTTCCCCAAATTCTACGGGACAGGAAAAAAATAGTTAAAATATCATTGTACATGCTCAGCCTTTGAGACAGCCTTAAATACGAGGGGAGGTTGAAAATAATTTTGATTCAAGATCATTCAAGACACATTAGTAGAAGCCCCTTGTAGTAGAAATTAGGTTTGGAGGAGAATCTCTACAGCTGTATTATACTCCAAGCTATATACGGCTGTAGCATAAAAAAAAGCACGCAGGTAAGTAGGAATTTGTAGGTTTTTGCAATTTGCCACAAGATACAAAATAAAAAGCTTGGCTTTATACGTATACAATATATACGTAAGTTCTTGTCACTCGTCCCTATTCCAAGCTATTAAATGGAAACATAACGTGTCTCTGCTTTTTCAGGAGCAAAGGAGAAAAAAGGATAATCATAATTTAAGTAGTAATGTCCAATTACTTGGCATTGTTTATCTAGGTCTGCTCCCTAACACGAACAAGGCTAATAATAAAACAATGACGAGAGTCATTGACGAATTTCCTGACAAAGAACAAGCAAATAAAACATGTACAAAAGCTCCTCTAAACGACTCTTCATTTCCTCCCCATTCTCTCTCTCGTCTCCCCAAAAATGGTATCTCTTCCTACCAGTAAACGTTTTCATTCACAATGCTCCCGAAAAACTTGAGATAAAAGACATTTTTACGCCCTTTTACATCATATGAAACACATTTCCCCCCCCAAAACAGTAGGTTTTTACTGGCAAGATTTGAGTCTTAACAGACAATGTGTGTATATCTATGGTGTAATAATAATAATAATGTAGTGTATAGCTTCTACCACAGTCGGTCTTCCTCTTAATGAGAGCATCAGAGTACTTACAGAGAGAAAAAAAAAAAACAATGCCTACGGTTTTCTTTATTTCAACATTTTTTCAGATTCTGAACCCATAGCTTGCGAGCAGGGGATGTATAGTACTACTAGAATCATATGGGACAGAACAGGTGTGAGAATGATAAAATAAAAAGAGGGGTTTTCTCTTGGCAAAGCCATACATTTTTAACTCCATCAAATCCTTCTGTGCAATAATAAAGGTGTCTCTCTCATTGAGAAAAATCCTGTGTGCTACACGGGTGTAATTAATCAACAGATGGCAATTAATTGGAATTACATAATACACAGTATAGCCTACCTAGGAGGACGTGCGTATGTAGGTGCATACATAGCATATAGATGTGGATGCCAAAGGGTTATATTATCCGTGTGCGTCAAGACGTCTTGAGGCACAGGGAAAATATAACCCTTTGGAATCTAGATCTATATGTAGATAAAGGGTGTGTAGAGAGGGAAAGAGTGCTTTCTATCTGCCCCACACACTATGCATTGTTAGTAATTCGCACATACCTGCTGTACGTATGAAAAAACATGGGAGAAAAGAGAGAAGATCTCAACAATCTCTCAAGTCTCAAGTTCAAAGACCATCGGCTATTCAATTGACTCTTGTCTGTGTATAGTAAAGTAGTAAATAGTTTTTGTGTAGCACGCTTTGTTGCGTATGTGTAATAAAATGTACGGTGATGAGAAACGGAAGCACTTTTATACAGGTTTCAAATGGAGTTCGTTCGACCTCCAAAGGTGCATTGAGGTTCAGCTTGATGTTATATGTCCTTATAGTCCATATAATGAAAGGTCTTTTCACCTGAGAAAAAAATGGATAGACTAGAGATGTAAGTAATATAGCAAAAAAAAAAAAGGATTTTTTTATATGATGCTCTATACTCTCTATTATTATTTTTTTCTTTTCTTCCATTAAAACCCTTGGGTTGTGCTCTTTGGGAAGTAAAACTAAGTCATCTGCACAACGAAGGAGAGACCTTATGTATTATATAAGGTATACATAATCCAAAGGTAATTAATTCAAAAACGAAAGAGAGAGAGAGAGAGACAGAAAGTTCGCAAAATATACATACTTAGCTAATAATAACGAACTCGAGGATTAAAGGGAAAAAAAAATATATAAAAGAGATGATTAGCATTAGCATTGCGATTTTTTTTACGGGATTTATTATAAAAACAAAACAAGAATAATGTGAGGGAATTCACATGAAATTCTTTCAGACTTCTCATCACTTGGAAAATCATAACAATGAAAAGCTTGACTGTATCTGACCGTCTGATCTTTCCAATAACAATTGTATCTTTTTTGCTATATGGGTGTACGTAATACACATGCATGTATGTATATGTAGGTGTAAAATAGCGTGGGAGTGAAGAGACGCCAACAAACGTTTTTTTTCCCATTACAAGACTTGATATAGGATGGCTGCAAAAAAAAATGGTAATGTTTAAGAAAGGGTTGGCGGTCAACTTAGCATTGTTGTTCCCCTTGCACTTACCATTGTTACGATTTTTTAAACTGTGAAAGCCACTGCTTTAAAAAGAGCCAGGCCAGGAGTCACGTTATTATCGTCGATTATGAGGATGATGATGAAAATCTAATTAAAATTAATGGGAGTACATAATATACAACAATAGAATACGGCTAAGTGATTTTACATATTATAAAATTGCTTAAAAAAAATAATAATCATACAAAAATATCGAGCCATACGATTTATTTTTCAAGTACAGAGACCTGTAAGTTCAACGAAATCAAATGTAAAAAAAAATATTTTTTCATCCTAATCGTAATTATTCTGTGGAAATTGCGTTAATTATGAGAAGCAGATTATTTTTCAAAGCCGTGGATATCAATTCGTTATCACATTGTCGTGGCTAAGAAATCATTACTTGCGAAAGCTGTTATGCTTATGCAGTTAACGTAACAGTCATCAAAAGGTTATACAAAGACTTGACATATACACTAATAGCCATAAGCATTTTGTACATGGTACAAAATAATTTTTTCTCTTTTTCTGCCGTGAGGTTATAATTACTTTCTGGACTGTATAATAAAATGTACGTACATAAGTAATCTCTGTTAAATATTCGAAGTTGTCCTTGTGATCAGCTAAAAGTTCAATCTCTCAATCAATTTTTTTTTTGCCGTGTGTACTTTGTTTCTGTTTTCAAATTCCATTACAAATACGCCGACATCATGAGGCTATGAGAGGTCAATTCCACAGCAAAAATATAGTTTGGGATAAAATATCAACATTCTCTCATCACAGAGTTGGTAATTCCCTCATCTCATGTCACATTCCAACTTCTTTTTTTGTCACCAAACTTTTTCTGGGAAGACCAAATTTTCCAAAAGGTCACATTTAATCAGTAATATTGGGTACCATTCTATACTATGTAATAAAGATATGTATTATATGGATGTATGCTAACATATAAAAAACATATTTCAGATACAAAAAAAAAAACTATCCTGAAATAATATATCCACAGAAAAGGCAACGGTCAAGTGTAGCAGAGGTCCTGAGCTTATCTTCATTTTGAAAGCATGGAGCCCTTAAAATCACGTCTTTTCTCCAGCTCATACTTGTTTTCCAAATATCTCCTTCACTCTCGCTCCACTAAATCTAATGAGGACATTATCCATACCCAAACTCAACGAATGCCCGATTTGAAAGGATATTGTTGGGATGAGTCAGAAACAAATCTGAATTTTTGACCTGTAATGCTTTTCATAATTTCCTTCGAACATTGTACCCAGATTGCAAGGTAAGTCGGGAAATGCATCAAATCTGATCATCTCCACATCCTACTGCTGCACCAATCCCACAGAAGGGATCCACAGATCCATTGCATTATGTATAACCCCAGTAATACATTTTGATACAGGGCTTGTCAATTCTCTATTAAGCCGCAAGGAGATAGTCACATTTGATTCGTCATCCCTGATAAGCATGTCGCAACTTCCACCAGCATTTTGTTTGATCTTTTCCACTATTTCACTGGAAACGTTATATCCGAAAAGTACCAATCACATATCAATGTCTTACGTCAGTGCAAAAAAGTTGTTCCTCTCACAAAACATCTCCATAGGGTCTTGCAAATATACCGGTAAAACAAAGGACATCAAACAAATCATGGTTCTTTTCAAGCCTCCCCCCCCACAACATGGACAACCAGAAGAACCAAAATATAGTCGAAAAAAAAAAAACAATCTCCGGGACAAAGCATTTGTGCTTGGCCCAGACAGGATGAAAAAGGAAAAGGAACAAGTGAAAAACAAAGTCGTCCTTTGGGACTACAAAAAAAGGTGGATGGAGCCGGCCCTTTAATAAATACCGGCACCTGTCCCGGGCAACGTATTTATTTGGACAAAGGAAAATATCAAAGAGAGGGAAAAGAGATGTAAGGAGAGCATGTTCCGATGTAAAAAAAAATATGATAAAACAAGGGAATAAAAATAGATACTTCCTGTGGGAAGTCTTTCTCTCTCTGTCTCTCTCTCTCTCTCTCGGCTTCTCCTAAGTATATATCTATTCCCACATTTACCCCTTCCCTCCCTGAAAAGTCTTATTTCTCCCCATATCCTGTATATATGTGTATTATGCAGTATTTATACATACCTATATTATATTATATATGTACAAGCTACCGGTTCTTCTGTTTTTTTCTCAAATCCGAGAGAAAGACAGAAAAAGGCCAAAAAGGATAAAAAAGGATGCGGACGTATCAAAGACATGTATCTAATACTACGTGTACAGAGCACCTTTTAATTTCTGTCCGTCCACGTTAGCAGCCGGGTGTATCTGGAAATGTCAAATGTCAAGGTTCCAAGGTATAATATTTACGGAGCTTACGAAGATATTATATTTTTATATTAACCACCCGAAGACAAAGTGCGATTGATCCTATCAACATTTGAGTATAGCCCCTTAAGGCGGTCACTGAGAAAAATTCGGATTCCGCCTCTAAACACAAGAATTTTCATGTGAGCGTGTTTTAAGACGTTTTTACGTTGGCAGGTTATCCTCGCAGGACATTTCATGACTTTCATAGTATAGTTTAACTTAAATGCCATTAAATATTAAAACATGGTCAGTTCCATACTTAATACATCTGTAAATCCGTCAATCCGTCCCTATAGCTTCCACATCAATCTCATTCTTAAATCTTAAGCATGGCCAAAGTCCTGAAGACTGTATATCTCACGGACGCATAACGTAAACGTAAAATTGAACACAAGCTCCACCCATTTCCCGGCTAAGAGCCACCCATAATCCGTAAATTTTAACTGAATTTCACCCTAGTTTTCCTACGTTTGGCCTCAATTCCACCCAGAAATGTTACGTCAATTTCACCCATTTTCCATTACGAAAGCTCAACCAAGTTTCCTTCCATTTTACGAAATCTGAACCCAGTTTCTGTTTTTTTTAAGCTCCACCCATTTTCCGTATATTTTACACAACCTTAGCCCATTTCCCGTAAATGTTACTCAAGTTTAAGCCATTTTCCGTATATTTTACGCAAGCTTAACTCATTTCTCGTAAATGTTACTCAAGCTTAACCCATTTCCCGTAAATACTCAAGTTTAAGCCATTTTCCGTAAATGTGACGCTAGGTTAACAAATTTCCGTGAATATGACGCAAGCTAGAAAAAGTTTCTTTGGATTTTACCTAAACTCCACCCATTTCCCGTAAGTTCTACCTACGCTCAGGCCTTTTTTTTCACATTTTACCTAAGCTCAACCCAATTTCCGTCAATCTTACTTAAGCTTCACTCAAATTTCCGACAAGCTTACTTAAGCTTCACTTACATTTCCGTCAATCTTAATTAAGCTTAACTCAAATTTCCGTCGATCTTACTTAAGCTTCACTCAAATTTCCGACAAACTTACTTAAGCTTCACTCAAATTTCCGTCAATCTTACTTAAGCTTCACTCAAATTTCCGACAAGCTTACTTAAGCTTCACTTACATTTCCGTCAATCTTAATTAAGCTTAACTCAAATTTCCGTCGATCTTACTTAAGCTTCACTCAAATTTCCGACAAACTTACTTAAGCTTCACTCAAATTTCCGTCAATCTTAATTAAGCTTCACTCAAATTTCCGTCAATCTTAATTAAGCTTCACTCAAATTTCCGTCAATCTTAATTAAGCTTTACTCAAATTTCCGTCATCCTTCAGCTGAAAAACTAAAAAAAAAAAAACCGGGAAAACGACCATAAAACCTCCCATAGATTCCCCAATAAATATGCCGGTAAGGTATTGGAACCTCCAGGGAACACCCTGTACAAGATGCATCCCCCAAAAAATCCTTAAGGCCTTCCTACGCCAGACGTGAACGTGTCTACAGAGTGTCAAACCGAACAGAGAGAAAAGTCAGAAAGTGTCCGCATCTGCGCGCGTCCCTTGTTTTTATACCCAAAAAACTCCGCACAGACAGAAGAGAAAAGATTGCACTATGAAAATGAGAAGGAAAAAAAAAACACATGCTTATCCATCCCTATACCATTATATGGGATATACCCATGTAAATACTCCATGGATATACATATAGGTGCTGTTAACCTACGGTTTAATGTACGTTCCGTTTTTTTTCTCTTCTTCGACTTCAATTTTATCTCTCTCTCCCTTTTTTGACATAAAACGTCACGTGATCCCTTTCATAGGGACAAATATACAGGGGAAGTGTCAGTATATGGTATATCCCTTCATTTTCCTACCTATAACTATACAGAAAAAAAGGAGGGTATATAGTCTCTATATCCCCTTACGATGTAATACCGTGTATAAAAAAAAAAGGCTTTTAAATACAGGCCGTTGGAGAAGTTCAAAGACCAGAGCAAATTCAATGGTAGAAGAGGTTTTATGTGTCTATAGGGTGTATATATACAAGGGGACTCGGGACTAAAATAAAGGGGTAAGTGCGTATGTAAGTAGAGGGATATATAGGGGGATGGACATGCATACTGCCTATAGGAAGGACATATGTCGGACTGATATGTCCCTGTCTCTGTCGCTGATATTCTTCTCTTTTGGGGTTGGGAAAAAAGCCTTGTTGTATGTACAAGAGGATATAAGAGAGAAAGAGTGTTGGTGGTGGTAGTGGGAAATAAATTTTTCTCTGTCTCTTTTTCTCTCTCATCCAAATGCATTCAATGTTGGCTATAAAGCAGAGAGAGTTTTGCTCCTTCTTCGAATCCTCTCACTATAGTGTTTTCAATTTTTCCCCTTTTTGTTTTTTTATTATTTGAAAGGGAGTTCTGGAGAAAAGGATTCCTTTTGTGTTTGTTTTTTCCAAAAGAATTGTCTTCGGTTTTATTTTTTTTTTGGAAAAAAAAAGGATGACTCCATTACCAAGTGTTCGGTTTTGAGGGAACAGTGGAAAAGGGGAATTTTGTTGAGGGAGGGGGAAGGTGGAGGAAGAAGAAAATATAAAATTTTTGTATTTTCTATACTTTTTTTTTTGTCTCGTTTTTCGTCAGGGTGTGGTATAATATAGTGAGTGGTGTGTTGAAAACCTTGCTTTTATTTGTTTTTTCTCTCTATCTATCTATCTCTCACTGTCTCTTTCTCGTGAATTTTCATCCAGTGAATGTGAGTGAGTGTGTGTCAAAAGGGGGAAAAGGAGGAGGAGAAGAGAAATAAGAGATTTTGATATTTCTTATTTTTTCTCTGTGGATCCTCCAAAATGGCTGGGAATATCAACTGCTCCTTGGATGATATTGATCTTGCATCACTTAAAGTAAGTTCTTTTTTGATTGGTTTTGATTTTTTGGATGTCATCTTTATTAAGGGCTCCATGGGGCTGAGGATGTTGGAATCCATGTAGGATTTCGTTTGGAATTGTTGGAGATTTTTTTTTTTGGGGGGAATATTTTCCTTTGTTTTCGTCCATCGACCAATATTGGAATTGGGAAGTTTGAAGGGGATGATCAGTGATGATTAATACCAGTAAAGGACTTGACAATAAATATGAAGGAGAAAACGACGTTTTCTGTATCAAGATTACATATGTATTATGTATATAGATGTTGTATTACGTTTGAGTATTTGTTTTTTGGGTCCGAATGGTTAGGTCTTCCTCCGACAATTCGCTTATACTTCTGGATGTATTTGCAATGAGTCATGTACTTGTTTCTCGAAATGATGGTGCGGTTTAGTCTTTGATGATGTATTATTTTATATATTACGCTTTGCAAAAGCACACAAAATGGTGTGGCAAAGATTCTTCAAGAAGCGGTTTATCGTAGTCAAGTTACGAGGGACATTCACGAGGTTAAAAGAGGATTTGTTGGAATTTATTGACGTTGACAGGTTTCTCGTTTAGATGTATGTATGTGTGTACTTGAAAATGATTCCTTATCCGTGGGTTACATCGTTACGTATAGGAATTCTTTTGTTTTGGTAAAGATTTAACTGAAGAGACGTGGGCGACAGTATTTTGAAAAGTTCATTGATGTAAGGAAAAGTAACTGATTGATGACACTGGTTATACTTTTAATTATTTGCTTTCAATATTTCAGTTTTCACGCATTCATGGGGGTAATTCACGAGGTTTCTTTCCTTGTATTGAATATGTAAATAAATGCAAATTTTGGATGCAAGGTGCAGAGTGCACCTTCTCGAAAAGTAAATGTTCTGGCTGGGTAATAATGTAAATTTGAACGTTTCATTGAGATTGATGACAATTAGTAAGTTGTAAAACCTGTTGATGAGTTTTACCAAAGGGTCCGAACAATGTTAACTTTGGGTCGGTTGGGTATAACTTTCTATCTAACGCATTGGACCCAAGATTTTGGAGAATGACTAATATGAGAAATGTGTTGTTTTATTAAATAAAAAAAACATTTGATTCATTCTTTTGAAAGTTACAAGAAATCAAAAATTGATGAACTCTGTTCTTTTTGTCGAAGAAAAAAAAAAGTGATCATTCTATACGTAAACGACTCGCTCCCAACTTTTCTAGTTCGACTCTTCGAAACTGATTATTAAGCAGGTCCTCTGCTTCTTACATCAACTTGCTTTCCAAGTTGCACTTCATATTTCTTGATTTTCTTGACCTGAACAACCGTACTTCTTGTACTCTTTCAGAATTGTTTTACCAACGGAAAGATGTTTGGCAAGGATTTTTGCTTTTTCGTCGGTTGCGTTAAGTTCGCTAGGACTACTCTGCATCTTTTTTTAATTTAATTTCAGTTCAGTACTGGGTGTGAGTCAGTGAGGATTGCCTCAAGTGTAAACAGACAATCTGATCAATAAGTTTGGTATTTTATTTTTCGCCAAGTTAATGGTATTTAATATAATATTACTTTTCATTCTGGGCGAAGGAACGAAGATGATACAGTGATTACAAAAATGCATACTCGCAGCAAATGTTACAGAAGCAAGCTTAAGGTGGGGTGTATAATCCATATTTTGTCGAGTTAAAGTAATAGATACCATACAGCACGTTTCATTGTTTTGACGCTATGTGATTGTGGTATTAGTGAGCGCAGTAAAATGCTGAATATATATTTTTAAAATTTTAAACGAAGTGATGTGATGTAGCAGCTAGCAGCATAAAAGGATTTTATGTCCTGGTTGGACGCTTGACCCATTGCATTGTTTAGGCAAGAGAAATGATGTTGGGTAAATATTAAATATTGTGGAAGATCATTGAATATTTCTGGCTGTGTATGTAAATGTATAGAGCTAAAGTTGTAGTAACCATGAAGGAATGGCATCTCAAAATCGGTTTTTATTAGCAGAATTGTACTGAGTAACTGAACGCCGGAAATTGTGGCTTGTAACAGACGGTGTGTGAACAATCCGTTGTGAATAAGTGATCTATAATATGTGCATTGCACACATTGTTTACTTGAAGGCAGAAGCACAGCTGAGCTCTATAGGTTTGAAAGATGCTTCGAGTTAGAAATGATAACACAGTTGTTTAGTTTTTATTACTTATTTTCTGATTCTCCCAACACTCCAATATTTCTTTTGGAGTTCGTAGCAAAAAATAATAATAATATAATATAATTCAAAGTTTGTACTTTTTTATTGAAGGTGCAAGGGAATTCTTGGAAAGAAAAAGAGGTGAATTACTAATACGTTTGTTTATGCTTACTGTAATTACAGGACCCTGCAGGAATATTCGAGTTGATCGAGGTTGTGGGAAATGGAACCTACGGACAAGTTTACAAAGGTCGACATACTAAAACTGGACAGCTGGCTGCCATCAAGGTTAATCTTTGCTCTTTACCAAAATAATTAAAAGGGGAAATGCATGTAGATTGAATAATGACTTTATTTTGAAATGTCATCGTTGCCTGTTGTTGTTTTAGTACTTAAATGGACGTATTACTCTGTCCTGCTACGATTAATCTGTGCAGCATTACATAAATCTCATTGATCTAAATTCTAAGTATGTACATATATACAATAAGTCAACCATAATATTTTTGGTTGTACATTATATTGTGATTTGTCAGAATCCTAAACATATATTTTTAAGCTGAATGTACATACTACTTATACAAATACAAGGGAAGTCATCGTCATCAGTATGATGACTTTAGCTAAAGTGTGTACGATTTCCGCTTCTCACTTATCATCTGTCAATAGAAAATGCTGATGTTTAGCTTATCTGGGTTAGCTCAAAAGAATGAGCTTCACTCACGGGACTTAGTTTCCAAGTTATGCTAAGAATGTGAGCACTTTTTTATGCTTGATAAACGTATAGGTTCGTTGTCAGTTAATGCCATTACATTATAATTCATCTGTAATTGTACATATATTACTAAGCGCAAGTATCAAAACAACGAATTGACATGCTGGGGTTCTACATGTAATGCATCAATGCATGTGCTTGCACTTTTCTTGAAATGTATGTAGAGCAACGTGTAGTGTTAATTGTTAACTCGTAAGTTAACGTTTTTTTTTTACATCCAGGTTATGGATGTTACGGAAGATGAAGAAGAGGAAATCAAATTAGAAATTAATGTTCTCAAGAAATACTCTCATCATAGGTGAGCCAATTCAACACTTAAAATTTTTTATAGAGATATTTTTGCAGAGAACTCTTTTAACGTTTTAACTGCATCGACGAAAAGTGACCTAAAACAGTTTGTACTTATACGCTGAAATGTTTTCAGAAATATCGCAACTTATTATGGGGCTTTTATAAAGAAGTCACCGCCAGGGAGAGATGACCAACTTTGGGTAAGTTTACAGTAATTATGAATATTTGTTCTTGCCTTTAGGTTTTGTTGTTATGTATTATACATGACTATTTAAAGTTATATTTACATAATTATATTATATAACAAACGGCAAAGAATTGATTGGTGTTGCGTAACACTTTTATGACAACACATAATGACGAGACAAATCATAATAAATAAATAATTTGCTTTCAGCTTGTCATGGAGTACTGCGGAGCAGGAAGCATTACAGATTTAGTAAAGTCCACCCGAGGTCAGTCATTAAAGGAAGAATGGATAGCATATGTGTGTCGTGAAATCCTACGAGGCTTGGCACATTTACATGCTAATAAAGTTATACACCGAGATATCAAGGGCCAAAATGTTCTTCTGACCGATAATGCTGAGGTTAAATTAGTTGATTTTGGAGTGTCTGCGCAACTCGACAGAACGATTGGGAGAAGAAATACATTCATAGGAACTCCCTACTGGATGGCTCCTGAAGTATGCGTTTCTGTATTATTTTTATTGTTCATACTTGCTTTATTCTTGTTAAAGGAAATGCGGCTCAATATGGTTACTGTTTTACGAGTTATGTACATGTATTTGTATGCTATCTCCTAACACTTTTTCACATGTGTCTGTAGGTGATTGCTTGCGACGAGAATCCTGAGGCAACTTATGACAACAGAAGTGACCTGTGGTCTTTAGGAATTACTGCTCTGGAAATGGCAGAATCGCAGCCTCCTTTGTGTGAGATATTACTAAATTACTATACTTTCAGCATAGGATGCCATATTATCTTGTCGTCCTGGACGCAAGTCCTGGAATGCAGTTTTGGCATACGTTGAAATTGCAATGATTTTCTATATTCTAGGCGAAATGCATCCGATGCGGGCATTGTTTCTTATTCCTCGAAATCCACCCCCTCGACTGAAATCTAAAAGGTGGTCAAAGCGATTCCATTCGTTTGTTGAAACGGTTTTGGTGAAGGTAAGTGTTTGTTTTTACTGTTGATTAGGGACATTTTTTTTATTCAGTATTTCTTTGATCCTTTTAGTGGACAATGTGCTGAAGCTGATAATTTGAACTTGCTGTTTTCTATTAAAAAATGCAAATTAAACAAAGGACTGAATTTAATCAAATTACTATCACCTACATTTAAGGAACTGTAAGCTTTATTTAAAGAAGAGTTTAAATTGATCGCGGAATGCTTCATTGGTGACATTCCTGTACTCGTACTTACGCTGTTTACTTTTTTTGTGGAAACTAGCATTTACTTTATGCGCACAGTCTCAAATGCGTTCAGGAAACCAAAAACTTGAATTTAGTTTTCTAAAATTGACTGTTTCTTGCACAGGACTACACCCAAAGACCTCCAACAGAACAGCTTCTGAAGCATCCTTTTATTCGAGACCAGCCTACGGAGAGACAAGTACGAATACAATTAAAAGATCACATCGATAGATGCAAGAAAAGACTGACACAGCAGTCTAAAGCTGATAAAGGAAGGTAAACAGATTCCGTCATATTGTATTTGGTATATACTTCGGAGTTTGGATCCATGTGTATATGCTCATTAACTCATTACTGATTATAAAAGGTGGTTTGTAAAGTATATAATAGTAACAGTGAAATTTAACACTTGGAAATATTTATTCGGTTAGATTTTCTGATGAAGAGGATGACGATGAAGAAGATGAGGGGAAGGGCGTCGAAGGCGATATTCCTAAGCCAAAAGAGAATACATTACGGAGAAACTTTCAGGTATCAGTATATACGACTGTTGAACCATGTTATGTCCCAGTAAACACGACCTAGTGCTGCTCTTATTATTCAAGAATGGCCGACGTTCTGCTTCCCGGATATGGTTTTCATCTAGGAATATGTACATATAGTTAACTGATTGTTGTACATATGTTTATTTAGGCCATGAAAGTGGAAGAACCAGGTCCACCATCAAGACCGCCACTCCCTTCAAGGCTGATTGTAGTTCCGGATGCTCTACCTCCTCCACCTAGTCGTCCTCTTCCTCCAACACCGAGAGGAGCCTTGGAACCTGAAGACGTTGAAGATGACGACGAGGAAGAAGTTGAATTTGTTCCGAAAAAGCGAAACGACGGTACTCTTCTTGCGTCAGATCCACCGAGACCTTTGCCACCTGAAACTGGTCCTTCACGACCCCTGCCTCCCACACCCGAAGAAAGTCAAGGTACTTTAGTCACACGCCGGCAACCTCGAGATGGACCCAATCAGGGTCTTGGTCATGGTCCACGTACCTCCGTTCTTCCAGATCTTCTTCCTCAGAATTCAGATGCTGACGTAAGATTTAGTTCAACATGTGAATTTAATGTAATTATTAGTCACATAGAGTAAATCATCAATTAGACCAGGTATTTGGTTACTCTCAGTAATATTCCCGTACCACAATATCAATTATCATTAGCTGGTGGTGATTACGCGCTACCCAATGTGGTTCTAACTAATTATTAATCCCGATATTTAAATAATTGTCATGTATTTGTGCTTGCAATTAATTCGGGATTGTACTAACTCCGGGTAAGGATCTTTACGTCTCTGGCAGTTTCTGTTGCAGTATTTATAGTAGTGTAGTACTGTGAATCCCTTTGTTTTTATATTTGGATTATGTATGTGCAGTAATTTACGAGCCGTTGCTATGTTAATTTGTTACCTATTTTGCTACGAGAAACGTTGAAAGCGATCATATGTAGTATGTTTTAATATTGTTGTTTTATGCAGGTGAGTCGAGAGCGAGATCCCAGAGAACTTAGGGCTCCTCTGGTTCCTCAGCCTCACCCCCCAGTTGGTGCTGGTCCTAAACAAAGGTCTTTCATAACGTTTGGCTTTAATCAGTTGGCCCAGTCATCCTCAGCGTCAAGCTCACCTTCAAGACCATCTGTAAATGTCAATGTCGAAGGGGCACCATCGCAGGGTGGTGACACTCCCGAGATACGAAAGTATAAAAAAAGGTATGTCTACTAAAGACATATGCTTGGGTTAAACCAAATGCCAATTATTAATGTATGCACACGCTGTAATATTTGTGATTTTGTTCTACAACTTTAGATTTAATAGTGAAATTCTGTGTGCTGCGCTTTGGGGAGTCAACCTTTTAATTGGAACAGAAAATGGACTTGTGTTACTGGACAGATCTGGTCAAGGAAAGGTTTATCAGTTGATAAAAGGGCGAAGATTCCAGCAAATGGAGGTAATTATTTCTGTTTCATGGTTAATAGAGGGGGTGTAAGTTTGTTCTCCGTATGCATTGGTATTGGTTTGATCCGGCTCCCAACCCAACTATTTGGGTGGATGTGTATTTGTTGAGTTTTACTTCTGACGTCAAGTATACCTTTTTGAGGGTTTTGGAAGTGAAACAGCTGGAGAGCGTCTTGTACACGCTCACGCTATTTCGGATAATAACTTTTATTGTTTATGTATCGTTATTCGCAGGTTCTCGAGGGCCAAAATATTTTAGTGACAATCAGTGGGAAAAAGACCCGAGTTCGCGTTTATTATTTGTCTTGGCTGAAAAGCAAAATCTTAAGAACCGAAGGTGGAGAGGGTGAACGCCGAAATGGATACATAAATGTAGGAGAGCTTCAGGTGAGTACGAAAACGTCTTTACTTGCACATGCTTCAAAATATTCACTGTTCCTCGTTCATAAGCCACAGCATTTTTCACGGGGCGACATCATATACCTAAACTCATCTCATTGTGTACTAAAAGTTCGCGGAGACCATGATGTTGCCGACGATAAAATGTTGCTAGTCCAATTTGGTGGCAGTTCTGCCTTTGTCGTGTCTCATATCGGGCTTTATACATAGCTCCTCCGTTTATTGTGAAAGTTATTAGTAAACGCTGTCACGTAAATCCTTTGATAATCCATTTAGTAGGGGTATGAGACTACAAAAAAGCGTCCAATTCTATCGTCAAATTACTTCGATTTCGGTATAAGCTAAAAGGGAGTAAAAATAACAGCAATATCCCGACGTTCAAATAATTAAACAACCGAAACCAATTAGCTCTGTATAGCATAAGGTAGTTCAACATTAAAAAACGTGAAATGAAAATGTAAAAAAAAATTCCCATGCCGGGAATCGAACCCGGGCCTGCTGGGTGAAAGCCAGCTATCCTAGCCACTAGACCACATGGGAGTGCATGAAATGTTACTGGAAACAACTTACTCTAGAAACTGTTTTGGTGGAAAGGAGAGCGCGTGGATGTAGGTATAGGTATGTCTACGTGGTGTTGAATCGTTGCTAGTCTCAGAAACTAGACGAATCTCTCGTGACATAAATCATAACATTTTAAGGTAGCTTACTGACTTCCGAAAATTTTTAAATTAGCGATATGTATTATTTGCGTTTTAAACTCCTTATAAACCGTCAAACAAGAAACATATGTATATTTTATTACGTAAATATTGAAACTGTAAAATGCACATACAGTGTATACATGCATATACATTGGAAAAGCACTGCATGTTCTTACCGTCAGGTTTTGAAAGGATAGAAGACATAAAAGTCGTAATTGGTCAGCTAAACAATCCCTGTGTAGAAGGCCTCAGCACAATTGTAGGTAGGTGTATTGGTTTATTTGTACCGTAGTACCGTTACACTTTAACCCACACACAAACACCTGAAATATACAGAAGGAAAAGTTGAGCACTTACGTGATATGATATTATAGTATTTGTCTCGTTTCTCGAGGCATGAGATCCCAGTATTTCCCAGTGTAGATAATATGCATTATCGTAAAAAGGCATAATGCATACCAAAAGTAAAATTACATTCGAGCTAAAATGAAAGATGTGTGCATGGACGCTTTTGAATAAATACCAGGGGTCGACTGGGGCAACAGCTGCTTGTTTCATTTGTTAGGATCTCGGCACTTCTTTTTTATGCTTTGCCCCGTAAATAAAACGTCCATTTCTTGAAGAAGAGGAAACCTCGAATCGTTCCTAATAAATAAATAATCAAATAGTGAAATTTCCCGTCAAACCCTTAATCCATAGAAAATGCAAAGCCAACTTTTCCTTCTTCTGGCGCCAAAATTTTTAATAATCAGAATTTTATTCCTGTGAATTCCGCGTTAAATTATTATCGCTTCAGCGAACAATTATCGCTCGGAATTATCTCTGACCATGTCACATATCAATAGGCTTTTTATCGTGTTGTTTTCATCCAAAAACATCCAAAATGTTTTCCCATGCCGGGAATCGAACCCGGGCCTGCTGGGTGAAAGCCAGCTATCCTAGCCACTAGACCACATGGGACTTCATGGCAGTGAGAAACGTTAGGCTGTACACTCTCCGCAACTCCATTGTGTGTCTTGCTGCACAAGGGACTCACGTCATAAACAAACCAATGCATTCATTCAGGATCATACTCCAAGGTTTTTGTCTCGGGATGCTACATTGATGCTTTATGCATTTTTGTTAAACGATGGTTGGAAATATAGGTATATGTGCAAAAGTTTGTCTGTATGTATACAAAAAGTAGAAAGGCAGAATATGATTTAACACTATCACCCCACACATGGTTAAATGTATATTACATACGATGCCAGTTCAGTTTTTTTATGTTGAGACTATATAGGTTAACGTGCATACGAGTGTGCTGTGTACTCAATTTATTCTCATACTACTTTTGTGTAAATGGTATTAAGTTGTCAATTGTAATTGTAAGGCATAACATACATATATCTGTATAGTGTACAGTCTTGAAGTTGGTGGGTTAATGTTCTCGAAGCAAAGATTTTCTGGCATTAATATAAAAAGAATGTTTGTGTACACTTTATAATTGTTTATTATATGTATTATTCTTTTCCAGGGAGCAACACATTTCAAGATAGTGAAATACGAGAGAATCAAGTTCCTAGTGATTGCACTTAGGGATGCCATTGAGATTTACGCTTGGGCACCAAAGCCGTATCACAAGTTTATGGCGTTTAAAGCTTTCTCTGACTTGATGTACAAACCCTTATTAGTCGACTTGACAGTTGAAGAAGGTTCTCGCTTGAAAGTCATCTATGGATCAGCTCAGGGATTCCACGCGGTTGACCTGGATTCAGCAACTGTTTACGATCTCTACACCCCGAAACATGTGCGCTGATTACATTTCTACATTATTTATGCTAGTTTTTGGTCGTTTATGCGAATATAAGAATGCCAATGCTTACGTGTGGATTTTGTTATTCAGAGTCAAGGACCAATTATCCCTCACTGTATTGTAACCCTGCCAAATTCTAATGGATTGCAACTTCTATTGTGTTATGACAATGAAGGAGTGTATGTATCTACTAACGGCAAAGTAAGTACAGACATTTGCTTCGGAATTTTACATGTATGATGTTACCATGAATATTGAATATGATATAATTTTCTGGTTTAAACCTTTCCCTTGTAGATTTCAAAGTCAGTCGTACTTCAGTGGGGCGAACTACCTTCTTCTGTGGCATTTATTGGAACTGGTCAAGTCATGGGATGGGGTCAGAAAGCCATAGAGATACGCTCGGTTGAAACGGGACATTTGGATGGAGTTTTTATGCACAAAAAAAGTCAAAGGCTCAAGTTCCTCTGCGAAAGAAATGATAAAGTTTTTTTCTCGTCTGCGAAGGGTGGAGGAGCGTCACAGATTTACTTCATGACTCTAAATAAGCCTGGACTTGCCAATTGGTAACGGAGAAGAAACAACCTGAAGATTTTCTTGGACACTGTATTCTGTCTTGTTGTTTTCATTTTTTCCCGACTTTGGGAAATGTTTGTGACTTTTCATTGTTGCGGATATTCAGACCTACTCGCTGAACCTTATATTCTCAAAACAGGACTCTTTTTGTTATTGTGACAGCTTCTACTATTCTCAAACGATTTTGAAATTACCACATTACTAATTTCATGGTAGAAGGATAATTGTTTACTTTGAAAATATATCTATTAATTTTTCTAAAAGTTTATTTCTACGAATTGTTTTTCCGTATTTTTATACGTTAATAATGATACCCCGTTTTTCCTGTCACTTCGAAATTTGTAATTGTCATCAGTATCTGGAAACCTCAGCATCAAAATAAGTCAACGAAAATTTCAGTGAGTATGTAGGATATGAGTCGAAAACTTAAATATTAAAGATTCGTCCTTATCAGTATTTAGTATAACAAAAAAGTGCTGATGACATAGAAAACTTTTTTTGAGATATTCAATAATAATTATTGTTATAACTTGAGGTTAGGAATAGCATCTCTTCACGTGTTAAACGCTAAAAAAAACTTAACTGAAAAATGCAATTTATTATTTTAAGGTACTTGACCGGGTACTGAATTTTGATTAATATGTGGAAAACACTTCATTTCCACTTACATCTGCAAGACTTGATTGTGTGCTAATACTTATTATATAATTACATATTGTTTGTATGAAAACTATTTTATTTCGCGTAAAGTTAATTACCGGTTATCTGTTTTCCATATCAGATCCGAAAGTAACTTGTGCTTTTTGTTAGTATGAAATATTTACGCAGGTACATTAAGTAACCGAAATGATTTGTATTCATTTATCATTTACTATTTATTTATGATTAAGAAATACAATTTCCATTATGTATGTACAATGACAACAAATACTATTATGCTAAGAAACTGCACTATGTAGGCTTCAATATTTTGTGTGGGAGTTTGAGTTGTATTTACGCGTTGATTATTCATTTCAAAATGCTTAATGCCAATTTGTATTATCATTCTGTTTGAAACTGACGATATCGTTTTTCTCATAAAGATTTTTTTATTATCTTTGCTGTTACGATTTGTTGTGTATAATAATGTTAGGCATTGCGGATTTTTTGAACCGACTATTTCTATTTATAGAGTATTTGAAAAAATCGCATACTGACGTGCCGTCGCGTTTACGTGTCAGAGAACGAATTATGTTTGTATAATAAGATAATTCTTGAGTAGTTACAAATTATTTGCTTGCCCTACCGATAACTCCTCGAGTTACTTTTAAAAGAGTAGTCGAAAAGGTGATTGCTTTTGCCCTAATATAATAATTCGGTAAAATTCCGTGAACAACTAAATGTGCTGCTGAAATTTAAACAATGTGGAATTCACACATTTTGCTTTTACCTCATATACATATGTAAACACTGCTGTTTAAACGCAATAGTTCCCGGCTGTTGTTCGCCGATAATGAAAATGAAATGAGTCGTCGTTTTATTTACTTATTGTTGCTATTACCAAATCATATTATTGCCGTAAAAAGTGGTTTGTATGCACGCAGTGATTGCTAAAAATATAAATACCTTGCAAGGAAGTAAGGTTATGAAAACAATGTAAGAATTACCCTATAGTAAAAGAAAATGTAAGATTTGCCTTCAAATAGGAATCATAGTGTGTACAAATGCATGTATGTACATTATACATATTATAGCTTCTTACAGAAAGCAAACTATTTGTAAAATGAATTTAATTCCGAGATCCCGTTGTATTATACAAGAGATGAAAACTACTACTACGGGGTACATTTGATTTGCACGCGGATTCTCAAAAATGAGGGAAAAGCCATATAGCAAATAGCATACTTTGTAAGACAGTGTTTATAAAATAAACTATTTCTTAAAAAAAATAATAATGAGAAAGAAATGCAGTGTGCTGACACGTCAAAAACTGGGCAGATTGGTAACACACTCGAGTTATCCATGTGAGTTCAAGATTTGATAAAAATTGTATTATGAATATTAAATTCAATACGTAATAATAATAGAAAATTACTCTGTACCACTTCCTGAACTCGTTTTGTAAATTTTCAATTTCTAAAAAGTTTGGAATTTTCTGAAGAATCCACAAAGATGCGAAAATAAAAATAATTAAAAAAATTATACTATATACAAGCCCGGGATTACAAATTCTTTGCAGGATGTAACCAGCATATGTCTCCGATTTACCTTTTACCGTCAGAGATAAATATGGTCAACTTTTGGAGATAAAAATATACATGTATCCAGTCGTTAATTGTATTTACTGAAACCCACGTGGCAGTCAGGCCGATCCGCTGACGGGGGTAATTACTACCAGCAGGTACATTAGTGACCATAATTGAGTGTGTTTTGTCCTCAACCTTTTTTCTCCCTCTGTTTTTGTTCTCAAATCACGTAATTTCAGGTGGTGCTCCCCCTTCGCTTTAACATTGACTGTGGCTTAAAACATCCGTGACAAGGGCGGAAGAGGGGTAAAATGGATTGACAAGGTTATATTTGCTCATCTTCGTCCAAACCTATCTCTCTATTTGCCAGACTGGAAGAGATGACGTTCGTGTAGGAAACCATCATCCCAAAAAGAGATGATAGAATGCATAGGAAAGCATAAGTCACGAATCATCTTGACGTGAATTCAACAAAAAAAATATGAATTCTCCAGAATTCACACACAATCTCAAGGACAAATTCGCTCTTTTTTATGCCTTTGGCACAAAAACAGAGCAAAAAAAAAGAAGGAATCACAATGAAAAAGGCTGTATGTCTGAGTTCCTGTCCAACCCTTTCCCTGACCATTTAATACTGATCATTTAATACATGTACATATATATATAAGAGAATATAAAAATGCATGTTTTCTAACTCAGATAATTATTTTTGGTAACGCTCTCCCTTCCCTTATTTATTACGCTCAACGTGATTCAAACACGTAGCCAAGGTTAAACACAGGTTTTTTACCCCTTTTCTCACATTCACACAATAGGACACATGGCGATTTTTCCACAATTTATTATTACATCCTCTACATATATGTACATACCACCCATATGATTGTCGTATTAAAGGCACATTTTAAATGTCACATTTGCGATTTGCCCATTAGTATTATGGATTTTCCACAGTTTTGTCCAGGGATTACCATTCCACCGCAAGGTAAAAAAAAAAAGGGGGAAGCTTTTTTTCTGTAACTATATACACGGATGAACTCTACAGTCTCAGGAATTGCTGGGAAAACTTCTTTAAATATTTCTGTATTGCAATTCTATGTATGTACACATTATGGTCACTTTTCCTGCACTTGAAAGTGCGTTTGTTTGTTTTTGTAGTGAAATCACCATTTCTATCTGTAATTATCTTTTCTATCTTCATTCTTCTGCTTAAGTACATTTTTTTTTTACACGGAAGCTGGTGCAGACAAGCAGATTGCTTGGGAGTGGATACGTATTATTTTATGACTCTCTTCTGCAATTTAATAATAATGCAAGAAGCCTTTTCGTTAATGAACAATTTTTCAACTAACTGACATAAGGTACTAATTAATGTTTTATCTCATACGGTAATCCTTGGGTCTTAAAATCTCCCTTCGTCGTCGATGAATAAATAACATCAGCATGGGCAGATGAATTTAGTTTCAGACTTCAAAGGCTCTTTGTCTCTCCTCTGATTCTCTCTTCCGCTTTCCGTCTCAATCTCTCTTCCTCTGTTTGTCTCTCTTCCTTGATTTGTCTATGTCTTTCTCCGTCTGACTCTCCCTTCCTCATCCTGCCTTTCTCTCTTTCTGTCTCTCTGCCTTAAGAAAGACTGTCTCTGTCTCTTTGCCTCTTCCTCTTTTTCTCTCGTTTTTATGCAGTTGTAACTTCGCTGTCATCTGTGATGTCTGTACCTATATATATATGTAGGAAATTAATATAAGTATACACATGCAATATAGAATTCTCAGGTTTCCCCAGCATTCAAATGACCTCAGTGAAACCCTCTATTTAAGCATAGATATACTGTATACAAAATGAATTACTAAGTACATTAATACAGCTATAGATGTACGACATGACTACCTTCGTTCACAGAATCGCAATATGTCAATTATCGTTCATTCTGTCCAAGTTAAAATACGGTAGACACTATAGGAAGTGCAGGGATTTTTAATGCTGCTTCAATCCCATCGACAAAGCTTCTCCATAAGTAATTGGAGCATTTGGAGGGAGACACGAGACTCGTGACGAGAGTGCCGGTAGCGTAAAATATTTATAATGATATAGAAATAGCCTTGTATTTTGTATAATTATGTACACACAATACAATCATGGTTTGTCCAAAAAAAAAAAACTTTCATTTCGTTGGAGCAAATCTATATGGGCTCAAAAACCAGACTGTCAACAGCCCCGTCACTAATACCAATAGCTAACACGAAAACTTTCACATCTCTTTATAAAAATGGTATTTATAGTAACTTTTGCATTTCACACCTTTTGTGTGTGTAAAGGGACCAATTTGTTGGATGTCCTACAACTCCCTACACAACGGACTTTCGATGTAATACGGAGGGGAAAGGGATAGATTTTTGGGAGCAAAAACCCATTCTTTTCCCTTTTCTAAAATAATGACAACAATAATCGTGACAACAATCACTTGTCCGGGTGTGTCAGTCCCAGTCTTCATCAAGCGAATAGGGATCAAATGAGATATCTCACGCCATACTATAGAGATCGAGTCACCGTTATTACAGGTGTATACGTATATAGTAGAAGGCCAAATCCATAGGAATCAGCATCCGTGTAGATATTCATTCAATTCAAAAATCCTTGTTTTTAAAATTAAATTAAATTTCAAACATGTGGACTTAATAATGGTGTTTAAAAGAGCGTTAGTTAAAAATATATGCGTATATATATGATAGTCATAATTGCTCCGTATTACACGCTTTCATTGTTCTGCTCTAACAACGCCGACGTGTGTGAGGATGTACGTGAGAAAATGTGAGTGAATCCTGGTAACCCACTTCAGGAGGATGTACGTATA
The DNA here is from genome assembly GCA_034698585.1 of Disparrhopalites patrizii. Classification (NCBI taxonomy): domain Eukaryota; kingdom Metazoa; phylum Arthropoda; class Collembola; order Symphypleona; family Sminthuridae; genus Disparrhopalites; species Disparrhopalites patrizii. The sequence goes on along the minus strand of JAQGBT010000804.1, from coordinate 14,749 downwards.
AATTCTCTTGTGGCTTTAGTGATCACGTCAAAAGACTCCAACAAAGCTGAACTATAGAGGTGTCCCTACAGTGGAAAAATCAATTTACAAAATCTCTAAAAGACTGGAAAATAGACTCACATAAATCTGACATCTTTTCTGGCTTGTGTGCGTACTTTTGACTTGAATCTCATTTTTGTTTGATGCATTGCCTCCCAAAACCAATGCCGGTTGGCCCATGTAGAAAGGATAATTTGAACGTAAACTCCGGATCATTTTTTACGGTTCAAGGAAACAAAAAAAAATGTGGTCTAAGATAAATAGAGTAATGTACAAAATACAATAGGTACAACGCTGTTTAAAGCTGTTAGTTCAGGTTTTTCGTACGGGTTAGTTGCTGGCAATGCAAAAGCCATGATGCGTAACGTGTTGTCATCAGCGCTAAAATACTTGCTTCACCATTCGCATCTTTTGGCTTTGTAAAAAACAAAACTTTTTCTCACCAAAAAGAATAAATAAAATTACATGGGGGAAGCTCCTAGTACATGGATGGATTGAAGCTAAAATTTGATGAATGCTGGCATTACCCCCTTGGTTTTGAGGTTAACTTTTTTTAAATGCTTAATCATTATAAAAGGAAAGCTGTACTTTCTCCCAAATGCCTTCAATTCAATAAATAACTGGCTGAATCTATTTGGTAAAGGAACATATTTTGTCATAGCTAGAATAGCCATTTTAACATTCCAGAAGCGTCGATCTAAGCTCATTCAATGATAAAAATTTACTCTCATTATTTATTTAATGTCAAAGGATACTTAAAGAAATTGGGATTGTAATCCCTTTATTTTTAAATACTGTACATAAGAGGATTAGCAAGATTCTTGGTGCATGTTTGTCCTGCACATCAATTTAGTGGGAGAGCCGTTTGTATTGTTTTTAGACAAAGCAAACAAAAGAGTTGTGCAGTGTGAAATAAGAAATACTAAATACAATGGGAATCACAGTTGATTTTATCGTGCCGAGATTTCTTTATTAATCCTATATAACTATATAGGCAAGTTCAAGAACTCTGTCAAGCAGCAATTAGAACCTTGACGGATAATTGCGGGCATAAATAATTCTTTAAAAAGAATTAAATGGAGAGATTTTCTGCTGTATAAATACACTCATAACGTCATTCTTTACCTTTACAATGTACAGGAGAGAAAGGGGAAAAGGCAGGTAGAGACTCGAAGTGCTTTACATGAATAAATACTTGTTATTATATTATTGCCAACAAAAAAAAAAAGGCACACAAATAGCCCTCTTCATCCCCACCCTCTCATCCTCACACTAAAATTTGTACTTTTCATTCACGGTTCACATCCGCTTGTAAAGTGAATTTTGACTCCATAGAATAATGGCTTCATTATGATATGATTCAAAAAAAATGTATGACTATTATAATTTTTAAGAATGGATTTCAAATACATCTACTTTTTTTAAAAAAAAAACATAAAAAAACATGGTATTAAAATACAAATTCCCCTACAAAATGCACTTTTGCAGACGTGTAAAACTGAATGAAAATGCATCCTTTTTCTGGTTGTACCTATATGGTAACCCTCTGGAAAAAGGACATGAAGTTTCTCTCATGCATCGAAGCCCTTGCTAAAAAGGTAGGGACAATGACCCAAGTGTTTTTATACCATTATTATTTTTTTGTCCGTAACCACTTGCTTACAAGTTTTATACGTGCATCTTCTCTCCCAGTCCATGGCTCCACCACCAAAGCTTGATGGATGTGGAAGATGGCTGTTATGTGTATACAAGAACCAAAAAAGGTATTTGTATGGGGGTATGTGCAACTATACAACGTCAAAGTTTAGCCTGGAAAAGTTTTAAAACTCTCAAGAATCTTTCCTATCTCTCTCTCTTTCCTCAGAAAAAAAAAATTTTTTTTTTGCCTATTACTCAGTGAATTCAAGCATCATCCAGTGTATTGTTGCTCAGCACTGTCATACATACTAAAGAAAAGTTTTCTGTTCGTCAGGTAAAGATTCGCGACTACCATAATAATTTAACACCAGCAGCACATCTGTGTGCAGCTACATTGTAAAAAGCACACATATCCACCTCGACATACTACATAAGGATGAGCTGTTATTTCCCTTGTCATGGTACTGGATTTACTCCTATGTACAACAGCCTTGCCCAAAATGACTTTGGAGGAGGTTCTCAAAAAATTCTATCCTACCTTCATACACTTATTCAAAGTCTACATAGTAGAAGTTACAAAAAACTGAGAAGAAAAAAAAAACTATTAGCCCTTTGGCAGAAAACGCAAAAAAAAAAGTAATCTCGCGGAGTGGTGAGCTGGTGACTGAAATAAAGTTTGTGTCTCTTCTCCCCTGTAATTTCTTTCCTTTTTTTATTTCCCTCGTTTAAGATTCAATAGGGAGATTCCATGCAATGTGTGTACAGGTATCAATACGTACAGTATAGGTATGCATATAGGGATTTAAAGGAATTATTTATTTAATTTTGAGAGATTTGTATCGGCCATCCAAATAGATTGTGGTCATATCAATGAAGGAGAAAAAGGAGGAGAATATAAAACTCTTGAGAGTCTACCTATACCCATATACATTCGTGTACATATACATAAACACCACAGTTGTACCCACATGGTAGACTGGGATTTGGGAGGAAGAAGAAGAAGAAAGGGGTATGAAGTGGTCGTTGGGATGGACCATGTAGTAGTTAGTCCGTAGAAGGTACTCCCCGGTGTACAATTGCAAAGAGAATGAAACTGAAAATTGGTGTTGAAAAAAAAAAAAAAAATACATACAAGCCTCTCATACTAGCCCCAGCTCGGTTTCCCTTTCTTCTCTGTCCTTGAGGATTTTGATGAACTTTATCGACCGGTTTTAAGATCCACTTTTTACTGGACTTTGTGGTACACCAGGGTTTTTAGGGCTAAAGTATTTTACCACCACACCGTCTGCTCTCCAAATAAAAAAAGAATGTGGAAATAGTGGGAGAGAAGGAAAGAGAAGGAAAGAGAGGAGAGAGAGTCTCTTTTGGTCTTAAAATGATTTCCCTTAATACACCATACCTCTCCGCCTCCCCCCCCCCACCATGTGTAATCAGGGAGATATTCAGGGTAATAAATACAAAAAGGATTTTTGCAGAAAGAGAGAAAGAAAGAAAGAAAAAAGGATAGGATTTCATTGACATGCATTTGGGAACGAAACCAGAGTTTCTCCCACATTACCCATGAACGTTTACTCGGAATGAGGAATCTGTGTATGTATGTATATTTACAAGAGTCCATGTTACATCTGTGCATTTGAAGCTTAGCCATCAAATGTATTTGCTTTTATTGTTGCTTCTCCCTCACTCTCTCTCTCTCTCTCTCTCTCTCTCTCTCTCTCTTTCGCTTACTTACTTTTCTCTTTTCGACTTCAACCTCACCAGTTCCTCACTAATGCCATTATCACTCATCTATATAATGGTTGAGGGTTGTAAGGCTTGATTCCTCTCCTCCTTCTTTTGCACACTTGACGCGTACAGAGAAACACAGGTTCACCAAAAAGCTTCACACACACACACCTGAGAGTGGATTTTCGAGGCTCAAGGGAGAGAAGCAACGTTATTTCTTTCTCTCTCTCACTCTCTCTCCCTCTCTCTCTCTCCTCTCCCCCTCTCATTCGCCCTCTCCCAAAGGAAAGTCAGAGGGAAAAACTTTTCTGCATGTACAAAGTGTCAGTAGGTCCGTCTTACTTCTCCCAGAAGCTCCCATCTCTTCTCCCTCCGACGTTGACGCTCCTGTCGCCTCCAGAAAAGTCCAGGATTTCTCCCATTTTTTGACGTTTCCATCGGACATCGTAAGTTTTTTCCTTTGGTCAACTTTCTTGGCTAATTTTTGGATATTCGTCTTAATTTAGAGGAAGCATTTTTGTGAGGAGGTGTCCACATTATTTATGTTCCCTCCGAAAAAATTCGCGGGCCAAAGAGGACAAGTGTGAAGCATGTCCCCGTGGTTCAGTGGTCTGGGTGAATTCCCGAAGTGTCCCTTAGAAATGTGGGTACATAGGTGCTTCTGGGCTGTCCATTGGCTCTTGGAATAGAGAAAAAACTAGTGTCATTCATTAATCCCCAGGGATTAATATAACGTGACAACTTTTAGGAGCGAGAAAAATTACAAAGCTTTTTTTATTAGCCGTCATTTCTGATTTTGTTGTAGGAGCTGAATAGTGACATCATATTAAAGTTGCTCAAGTGTATGCTACATAAATTTAATATCCTCGTACCGTCCTTTTTCCCCTCTTTTTCGTATTCTTCTCTTGTCAATTGAGGGTGCAATGGCATTTGGAAGGAATTGGTGGAGTGTGACTGTATACTCTTATGTGATATATCCCAATTGTTACCTGGTTTTTATGACTTTCTTTCGATTGACAGAGAGAGGAATGCTTCCTATTATTCCTTGCCTTTTGTTTTCAAAATTTTTCTAACCAGATCCGTCATGCCATGAAAGGGGAGATAAAAAAATGTATCAGATTCAAACTCTTGCATGTTAATGGTCACAGGGAATTAAATCGTGTAGGATGTGAGAATGTTGTGCATTTTAATCTCTGAGCTCATCCATGTAAAGAGTTATTCCTGATTATTATCTTTCCCAAGCCTGTACAATTTTCCAAACTTTTCAAAAAAAATCAAGAGCAAGGCCATCAAGTGCTTCCTATTGTTTGTTGAAATTTTTACCCTTTTATTCCGTGAGTTTCTCAAATCAAATGTGATTATTCCCATTTGACTAATTCAAAAACAAAAAAATAAATAAAACTAGAGGGGTAAAAATATGTTATGATGATGAACAAATGATGAATCACTTGTTCATTTAGGGTTATATGAATATGACCCCATTTGGTCCTCCCTGCCATAGGTATATTGCATGCTAAAAATATTTATCACCCTATGCCGTCATGCATGTGCTGGAAAAGTGTGTTTGAAATGGCAAAAATAGCCATATAAATGTTTTTACGGAAGCATCTCACGCTTGAAAAAAGACAGTAGTTATGAAGTTAAATTCTGGGAAAAAAACACTAAGGCATCCTTTTTTGACACGTGACAGAATGAAGAATACTAACAATTGCCGTGTATGTTTCCCTTTGAATACCATTATCTCCTTATTCTGTATTACAGGCAGCTGGAGTTAAAAGAAGTCCTTTGTGAAAAACGACGAGCAAGATTAATTTGTTGAGTCGTCGTGTGACATCCGGTGGAGTTATTCGTCCTAAACTAATGTCTAAGTGACCCGCCTGTGAGGGAGATAAATTTTTCTGTGGACAGGAAAATGTTGTGGTATTCCTTCCTGCTATCAGTGTTGGTATATTGCTATGGCTGGTTCATCTTGCCATGCAATGCCAGGACCCCAGGACCCCTCGGTGGCTCACCCTACAGTGCTCCGGTTGTGAATCAATTGAGAACTCCGAGTTCGGATTTCCAACCCCTCCCATATGCCCTCTCCTCCGTGTACCTCACGGATCTCGCCAAGAGGGAGGAGAGGGTCCACGAGAAGGTCCTGGAGTACATGAAGAGTTTGGAGGAGCGCATAGAAATAGTCCGTGCCTACCTCTCCGACTACGATGATAGTTTGGTGAAGAAGCAGGATGAGATAGATATTAATAATACCGTCAGTTTAATGGGGAGCGGGGAGGCTGAGACCCTTCGAGCTCTCAAAGTCACAGCTTCCCCCATTAGATCCTACCGAATGATCCGAAGATTTGCTCAAGACTTACGCGCCATTGACAAGCACATCCGGGATGATGCCGAGTCCTCCTTCTTGGATCAGATGGCCGAGCTCCAAGGGGCACATAATTGGCCCACGGATGATGACACCTTTGATGTCATGGATGGGATTCTCCGGATCCATTTCTTCTACAAATTGAACCTCACGGAGTTCATCCAGGGGAATGTGAATGGGACGGAGACGGGGGTGAAGCTCACGTCCCGGCAATGTTGGAACATTGCACAATTTGCCATCCGCTGGCAATTCTACACCCTCGCCATGGAGTGGTTGGAGGTGACCAAATGGAAGTTGAGGGAAGAATCCGAGGAGGAGCGGTGGCCGGGACTGACGGAGGACATCGTGACCGTGGCTGAGAGACGGACAAGGGAGCATCACGACAAGAATTTTGACACTCAAGTCCAAAATAGGAGTCCCTTCACCTTTGCCACCCCCATTGGGAAAGGACCAGAACTGCCCATGACGATGAGGGAGCATCTGATGAATAATTATTTGGGGACGGAATTCGGGGAATTACCCGACTACAGTTTCATCAATTATGTGGCCCTCTGTAATGGCTATAATTTCCAGACCCAAAGAGAGAGAGACCGACTCTCCTGTTGGCTGGAGAAGGATCGTCATCCATTCTTTAAGATCAATCCCCTTAAAATGGAGCTCCTCAACGAGGAGCCGTACTTGCTCCAAGTCTACGACTTCATTGGTGACCATTGGATCGACGTTTTGAAGAGGGTGGCCAGTCCCATGTTGGAGCGGGCTCCTCCGAGAAATCATGCGAAAGCCACCCCCAGAACGGCCACGTATGCCTGGCTTCCGGATGAGTCCATTGAGGAGATCAATTTTATCAAGAAGGTCGAGTCCTTCTCCGGCCTCAAAGTAGCCACGGAGCTGGCTTCGGAACGGCTACAAATTGCCTCTTACACCTTTGGAGGTCACGTGGGGACGCATGTTGATTCCTTGGGAAGTCAAGCTCATTTGGATGAGAAGGGTGATCGGATCTTTACCCTTCTTATTTATTTGAATGACGTGGAACGGGGTGGACTCACGGCTTTCCCCGTGCTGGGGACGACGGTGAAGCCCCTCAAGGGCTCGGCTGTATTTTGGTATGATTCCCTCAAAAGTGGAGAAGTGGACGGAAGGATGCTTCATGGGGCTTGTCCACTCATTTTAGGGCAGAAATGGATTGCCACCAAATGGACGCATATCAATGAAAACATTTTCAAATGGCCTTGCTCCTTGAATCCCGATGAGTAATAAAAAACAACGAGAAGGGAATGATATTTCTTTTTTAAATGAAACATTACATTTTGTTAAAAAAAAGAAAGAAAGGGGAATCTTCACAAAAAACGACTGTTTTATTTTGTCTCAATGCATTAATATTAGTAAAAAAACATATTTTAAGAGAAAAAAGCACAACGTTTGTTACGAATATGAGTATTTTAACATGAGAGGGGTCTATGATAAGAGTGTAAAGATTATTAGGATATTGATGATGAGCAATCAAGTCATGTGTGTTGTTTGTTTTAAGGAATGTTGAACAAATTATTTATTTTAAATGTAATGACAATCGTCTATATCTACGGTACTTTTATATACATATATGGTCTCTGCAACGTTTATACATACAATCATTTGCCTACATTAGTAGGCAAAATTTTTGATGCTTTAAAAAGTATTTCTGTAAAAAATATGTCACTTTTACCTATACGCTGTCCTCTTTTCTGTACTTTTTACCTGCGCTACGAATTTGATATTAAGTAAAGCAAATTTTAATAATGACAGTCCTAACCGTTTTTGTTTTTGTGGTGACAAAGACTTTGTAAAAAAAAATGTGGTAATAATGGACGGAATGCAATGGCAAATGTCTCGTGAAGGGGAAAAAAGCCAACAAAACATGTATTGTACACCTGTGTATGTATTTAAATACTTTTCTAATGGTGCTCCCATATATATTGTAAAGAGACAAGATATAATATGTATAATAGTGACACTTTTGTATAGTCACTAAACCTATTAGATTTTTCGGAGGAAGAATGAAATATTGCGTTATCTTAAACTCTAATGTGGCTTCACGCTCTACAATCTACTTGAAAATTAGTTAAACAAAAAAAAAAGGAAATCCGTGATATTATTCAATAATACTTCAAGTGAAAGTAAAAGACTCACAAAAAACCGATATCGAATGATTCAATTAGCTTCTCTTCCATTTTTGTTTTTACATGCGAAAATTATAAAGTGGAATAAAAATCTTTATCTTCGTACATATGTAATTACATATATCAGATTATGTGTTCACGTCTTGCGTAACTTTTATTGTCGGAGTACTGCAAACTGCAATCATAAATCATAGTAATATAGCGAAGAGGTACTGGGATATTTTGATGGCGTGGAACATTTTAATGCCGCTCTTTACCCGTGAGGATTAAAAATAACTGATCGTTTGAAAAGTCATAGAACCTTATTACCTATTTGGATTTTATAAAATGTTGTATGTATTTATAAAATCGGAGGTTGTAATCTCTTAAAACCCTTCGATTTTTAGCAAGAATATGTACATTTATGTAGATCTTTTTTCATGTCATGGGTCATCACGTGTAAATCTGGTTGAATTAGCCATAAAAATCCCGTGACATTCGTATGGCATTCATTCGGGCGACTTAAATATACATACATGCAAGGTAAGGTATTTAAGCCTACATTTTTAAACAAAACGAGAAATGGCAATTCGAAAATTCTGGAGCTTATACGGATTCTCGAACATGGTGCCAGCTAAATAGCCAAATGCATAATGTTTATACACATACATTATTATGTATATGTACGATGTAAGCATACACACGAGAGCTGTCATTTCATCTGATCTGCCCATTCATTGGTCAAGTATCCGGTTCATATGGCAATATCTGCAGTAAATAAATACAAATAATAATAATGATTGTTTACCGTTAAATAATGGAATAGTGAAGCCAAAATGAGTCTGGATCTGGAGTCTGGAGGTGTAGCGTGGACCGTGGCAGTCATCTGGACAAAGCAAGGACAAGGACTAACAATAACAATAAGGGACCACACCACAACTCTTGAAGGACTGTGAAGTTGAGAGTGTGTACAATTATGTACATACATTCAATACATATTATATGCATGAGCCAATAATAAAAAATCTTACAGATGCTTACTATTTTTCACCTTTCAAAAAAAATAAAATTATAACTTATGCATGTAATATAGCTTTAAAGATTGTTTACTGACTAATAATACCATTCTATGTATTGTCTAACATTTTATAAACATTCCTTCTTGTTGCTCGCACGTATTTGCACTCATATCAATATTATTATAAAATACAGTACATACTTACATGCTATAAAATTATAGTAAATAGTAACTCCTAAAAAATAATTGTTTTTATAATCCTAGAATAAGGTCACCCTTATTCTGGGATTGTATGAGCATAGCATGAACATGGAAAAACATAGCCAACAACAGCAACCAGTAAATAGTAAAACAAAATCTGTAAGTTCTACAAGTTACATAAGTTAACTACTTTTAGTTATTTTAATGTATTATTTGTATTTTGCATGTATTAATTTTTTTTAAAATTGACAAATTGAATGCTACATTCTACATGAAAGTTTGCATATGCATAAAAGTATCCGTGTGACTGTGAATCTGAATTCATCCGGATTCTCCGGATGGAACCAGGGGAAGTACTCATTACTGACTACTGACTACTGAATATTGATTTCAGGAGACCCGTCCTCATCTCCTGATCTTCTGATTCCTCATGTTCGTGTCTGATGACGCCCTTATGAGGTACGGATACGGACCTTGCAGAATTCTAATTACTGCGCACATCTCAATATCAGTATTCTCACTGATTCTTTGTTCGTAACATTTTCTTTCACATGAGTGTTGGAAGGAAGTTGGAACCATTGCCCTTTGGCTGCAGTGAATATTGCACATATTAATTATTATCAATTACCTACAAATAGGAAGTTCAGTTCCAACTTAACACTGAAGCGCGAAACGTAGTTTTAAGGAGACTAGTAAAATCACATACACATTTACATTTACTCATACATATTTAAAGTACATCGGTACACATTTACCCATGTATGTACAATGTATCTATTGCATGCTTAGGACAAGGTTTCGTCAAAATCCATCCAATGTTACATGTTACTTTGATGTCCAGAGGCAAGTTCCTCTACCATTTCCAATCCTTTTTACTATTCTTTCCCGAATATTCTACCCTGCTATAACCATTGTCAGTTTACCTCAATTTTTTTTAATTAATTACGCTCAAAATCCTTTATTTTTGTAGGAAATGCGTGCCAAACATGCTGGCTGTTGAAGAACGAAAATCTCCTGGGTACTCGTTGCGCTTGTCAGAATGTTCCCCTCCGTAATGTCGTTGAACTAACTAGTAAACCTTTTGCCTTACTTGCAACGTCGGACAGGAAACGATTACAGCTGTAACCATGAAGTGGACAGTCTTAGCTGCCGTTTTATTCTGTGCGGCTATGCTGGTAATGAAAAAAAAAATTGAACTGGTATACATGAATGAAATACGAATTGAATTGGTCATTGCTCCTGTTCAGGTAACCAGTCTGGCGTTCATGGCAGTGGCCTGCTATAACCTCACATCAACCCAGGATTTATTCCCATTGCCGGCTGTGACAGAATGGAGAAATTACTTGGTACAGCTCATAGTTCTCTGTGGATTTGTGATATTAATGTCTGGATTCAGCTGTTGGGGCGCTGTGAGGAGGACAAACACGTACTTAGCAACTACGGTGATTATAAACGAAGCTTCTTTTTTTTTAACAAAAATATTATTTTATAAAAAATATTTTTAACATAAAACATGGGTTGGATGCAGATATTATTAGCACATTTCGCTGCCTTGGCCGCGGGGATTTTCTATTGTAATCTGATTAGCAAGGAGATTGCGGACTGTACTTCGGAGACAGATCCGGATTTAGTTAGGAACAGAACGTTGGAGGAATTTGCTCAGCACCGAGCTATGAAGGGCGCGGAGGTCACATGGGTGCCCAAGTGGTTGGATTCCGTTCAGAAACATGTATATATGTACAACTCATGACAAATCTAATATTTCTTTGTATCTATTTTACAATATTTTCCTTGCAATCAAAATGAAAGCGAATAATCTGATGCTCCTCCAACCCTTTCAAGAGTGCTCATTGTTGCGGCGTAATTAGCTACGAGGATTGGATTGACTTTTGGCCAGACAATCCGAACCAAGTCCCAAGATCCTGTTGCAAGACGGAGGATCATTGTATAAATGACTTTCAACAGATTGATTGGCCGGAAAAGCCATCGGACTACATCAAAAATGACGAAGGCTGTGCCCTCACCATGATATTAAGTGCTTCCAAGAAAATAGGGGAAACCCTCAAATTTCTCATAGTCCTCATCGCTTTCATCGCCTGTTCCATCCTAGCATTTCTCCTTCTATTCATTTTGAACATGTTGTCACAGCCACGGACGAAGGAAAACCTGTCGGACAATAATAATAATAATAACTGGAATTCCATTTGTTTTGCCTGGGCCCGAGTCAAGTTCCAAAGGAAAGTCCCGAACAAGGGTGATGGTACTGATCCCAACGCCAACCCAGATGACGCCATTATGATTGAGCAGATCACTGAAAACGGAAGTTACAGCTTCACTTACTTGCAACAGTTGAAGCAACAACAAATGGCATTGTTGGATCAACAGCAGCAGTTGCAACCGGACACGACGGGACCTCAAAATGATGGTCAAAATATTTTTTCGGATGCCGTGGATGTGAGCAATCAACCACCACCCCAAGCTTACACCTACGAAGTCCTCCCAGATGAGTCAAATAACATGTACAACGCCCAGGAGCCCGCACCCCTCAACGTGGGAAGTTCACAGTCCCTCCCAGAAGACACCCAACTTGGGAATCCGCAAGACTCCGACCCTCCCAACCCCCGGATGCCCATCATGTTCCCAGATGACTCGGAAAAGCAGAATTTGAAGCAATTACTCCGGTTTGGACGGCGTCATCGGCGACACCGCAAGTCTGACGTGGATCCAGAGCGTCAGCAGCAGTAGGAAACAGATAGTTTTCAACTCTTTCGTTCTACTGACACTTTTGTCCGTAGCTCTATCATCTCAGTCTATATGCACATATAACGTGCATTTACAGTACATGAGTATAAGCGGGTCTGATTTGTCCGAGAAACACTTTTTAACATCATTTTGTTCAATAAAAATACTTTTACAAGTGAAGCAAACTCGTGAGTCAAACTACTAGTAGTCTTGATGGCGTAAAATTTATACTTCTTTACATTTGGGATGCGGGAGGTGGGGCAAAATTCATGATGAAGAGGGAGTACTTTTGACCACTCTATCGCCTCCAATCACCTGGAAAAATAATACTCAAATCCAGTGACTTATAGACCTAATGTACATTATGTAGCTGTACTCAGCACCAGCTCAGTACGTTTTGCGTTTCAAAGAGAACCATGCTTTAAATGCTTTACTAAGTCCACTGTTTTTATTAGTTATTATTATTGAGTTTATTTGTTTCTAGAGTATACGCAGGTGGGTTACAATGTTTCCCAAATACATAAGTACAATTGGGATTTTTTTTTCATCATTTTGGAAACATTACCCGACGATTATTTTTTAGGATGAATTTCTAAGCTAATGACACACAGAGGTCCTTGCACTTAGCAGCAGAAATCTGCTCTCCTTGACCTTTACCCCATTTTGATCAAAGATTGCTAATGAGAATGAGACTTCTATTTCGTCACAAATCACAAAGTGTACGGAAAATACGGAACGTGCATGTGAATACAGTGGGGGTTCTGGTCATTTATTTAAAGGGACCTTTCGTGACATTGAAAGTGACTCATTGTGTGGGTGTGTGGTGTGTAATAAATAAATAGACCTGAGTAAGTGGTCTTGCTACAACTTCTGAACGGGAAAACGCAAAAAAGTTCTTTCATAGCAATTCTGAAAGCTTGCCTTTCTCGTCTAACGAGCTAAATACATACATACAACTACGTATTGTTATACATTATATAGACTTTTATTCCCAACATACGGTATAAGGTATAATGCATAAAACTATACTAACACTAGCCAATGCGATAATGGCTGTGAGTCTGCGAGACTACTATACTACAATCTACAATACTATACTATTAGGTATATGCATAATGTGTAGCAATGCTACAGAAATATAAATTCTTACAAAATATTTATTATTCTCATTTCCACTTTCTATGTATTAGTATACCTGTCATTGGTATTAATAAGAATACTTACATACATACATGATGCACACACATAAACATATTAATTAATAATATACATTATATTATTATGTGCAAGTGCAAGTGCAACAATACACTGGCTTGTATTGTGATTTGTGATTATGAATTATGATGTGAATACATTATGTAGTATGTATTTTTAATTCCCCCCGGAATTAAATCGTAATTTGGGGTTTATTACTCATCATTAGATTCCCCGAGTGCATGTACCACACAGACACACTCGACCTCGACAGTCGACACTCGACACACTTGTAGCATAGGATTGAGTAAACCATTTGATAAACCATTTTTGTTTCCGTTTTCATTAAATTGTGGTGAGTTTGTAAATTTTGAAATTGTAACAGTTGGGAAGCAGGAGTTCGGAGGTTAAGACATGCATCGTTACATGATTACACCGTCAATGGCATGTAGCAGTAGTAGTCACTTTTCCGATTTTGATTGTAATTTTGATTGGGATTTTCCCGGACCATCCAAAACCTTCTAAAGCTCCCTCAAGTATTTCCAACAACTTGAAAATGACGGATGTGGGTGCAACCGGAGTGAGCAAAATACCCTACTACTATGAAAAATATTGAATAATGACATTGTCCTGCTTTGGAACTTACCCTTGTTCTCATCATGTCAAGCACATGTACTCATACCAACATAATCTCTCTTTTAGTCATCAGCTACGAAAGTTACTCATGCTTCAAAAGTCCCTACGAAAGTCCCTACGAAAGGTGCTACGAAAGGTGCCACGAAAGTTGTCGTTCCCAAGACGGGCGGGGATACGTCCAACATATCCCTGAATGTATCTCAAAAGTCCGACACGAACTCCTCCCACATTTCCTTGGACGTGGCTGAACATTCCGGGGGAACGGCCTTGAGCTGGGACCACATCAATGTTTATGGGGGGAAACAAGTGGTGGTGGAGGGTAAACCCAAGGAACCCACCCACATCCTTAAAGATGGTAAAAAGTGGTCCTTCATACACGTAATAATATACCACGTAACCACTGTTGCTGTTTATCCCCGTGGCTTTTATAGCGCTCTATTTATTCCCCGGGAAACAGTGAGCGGCATAGTGCAACCCGGGCAACTTCTGGCCCTGATGGGCTCCAGCGGGGCGGGGAAGACGACGCTCCTCAACGTCCTTCATTTCAATTCCGGAGCCTTGCGTGTGACCGGAGATCGTTGCATGAACGGGGTGCCTGTGGAGGCTTCGGATATTTCCTCCGTTTCCGCCTACGTCCAACAACAAGACCTCTTCCTCCCCACTTTGACCGTCCGGGAACACTTGATGTTTTGCGCGAGGGTCAAGCTGGGAAGTGGCTTTACCAAGGAACGGCGAACCAAGAGAGTGGACGATGTCATAAGTGAGGTACGATTCATTCTCCTTCCAGAAACTCCGTAATCAAGTATTCTTTAAAAAAAAATGAAATTAGAAGTAAAGCTCCGAATAAGGCTGCTATTTAAGAGCTAACTCACATTTAAATACTCCCTTGGGAAAATCCAGTTGGGTTTAACAAAATGCCAAAATACTCGGATAGGAGATCCCGCATCCTCCAAAGGGATTTCTGGAGGGGAAATGAAACGACTGGCATTTGCGGCGGAAGTTAGTCTCCTTTATTTTTATTATTAATTATTATTATTATTAATTATTATTATTATTATA